>JAODUK010005619.1:0-25819 GCA_027564635.1 Typhlichthys eigenmanni
CTTTTTCTCCCCCCTCTCTCTGTCCCCCCCCCCACCCCTCTCTCTCTCTCTCTCCTCTCTGTGTTCTAAGAGCTGTTTGAAGTCCATTGGTTTGTCAGGGTACCAGAAGCACTGATAGACATTTCTCCCTCAGTGTTCATAGCGTGTGTGTGTGCATGCGTGCGTGCGTGTGTGTGTGCGTGCGCGGCACTGTGTGTGTGAACATTGTGGCCAGTAGTCGCTGGTCAGCATTTCCTCTGAAGAAACTGCTGGTGCTCCATGAGGGGAGAGTCCTGTTAGCTTTTGTTGTGTGCACACATGCACACGCACGCACACACACAACATTGATAGTTAAGTGTCAAGATTACATTGGCTTTTCCAGTGTCTAAATGCAACAATAGAATAGCAAAATGGTGAATGAGATCTAAACTGACCCCCACCCAACCCCCTACACACACACACACACACACACACACACATGCACACAGATTTTAATGGTCATGCCGATATGAGAGTATGATTGTGAGGGGCGGTGGTGTCTCTAATTAGCCCTCTGTGTGTGTGTGCGTGTGTGTGTGGGTGGGTGGCTGGAGAGTCATAGCTGAGACGAAGGTGTGACGGCCGAGGAGAGAACGGCAATTAAAGCTTTTCGAATGGCCTCCTTCGACATATTATCCCCACCACACACACACACACACACACACACACACACACACTCACAATGCGATTTACAGTAAACTCAACAAGGGCGCATGTGTCTGTGCACGCACGCACACACACACACAGATATTGCCGTAGCCTATTGTGCACATCCTCAGCACGGTCTCCGCCATTAAGCCCAGTTCATCGCCACGGTAACAGGTCCCTGGAGACACACACAATGGCATGTCCTACATGAGAGAGAGAGAGAGTGAGAGAGGGAGAGAGAGATAGAGATAATTTGTGCATGCCCATTTCAATCCATCCTTGTTGAAGCATCCCTGGCTGTTTTATGTATCAAAATCTCTGTGTGTGTGTGCGTGTGTGTGTGTGTGTGTGTGTGCATCTGTCAGCAAAGCCGGTGAATAGGCAAGGTGACAGTGACAGTTGTGGTATGAAGCCCACAGATGTATTTCCCTACTATGAGTAGCCAACACTATCACTTGTAACAACGTGGAATTTCTTCTCATCTTAAAGCGTCATTAAATGGAAGATGAATTTCCAGCAAGCCACAGTATAGGTGCATTAATTAGGAATGATTTGGCGTTTTGTAATACTCTCTCTCTCTCTCTCTCTCTCTCTCTCTCTCTAATGAAAGCTGTAGACGGCTGTTTTTCCTGCAACTGTTCAGACCAGGTGTAAAATTGATCTCAGTGGGACTCACCTGGTTAAGTAAAGGTTAAAATAAAATAATGATTAAAGAAATGCTCCTATGCCGGTGCAGAGCCCACCCTCTACAAATCCCCATTAGAGCCCTTGTGTTACGTCTTGCACCACCCGTATAGCTAACCTTCCCAGACGACTCCACAAAAGCCTTAGCTGTAGCGCTCCTAAGCCAACCGCAGAAGCACCTAACGTTCAGTCCTGTATCCTAGGAACGGCGTCCCCATCTCTGCGCTGCAATAACGACCTGGCTCAACAAGTTATTTAATGAAGTGTTGGATGTTTAAAGCTTTCTGTCATTTTTCAAAGGTCAACAGATGGAATTATTATTTTATTTATTTTTGTTATTTATTTATTTTTTGCCAGTGCACATCCATTTGTGTTCATCTGGAGGGACTGTACAATTAATTGTTATTCTGGAGATATTACTGTACTATTCACTGGTTTTTTGAACATTCTGAAAATATGAATAATATAGATATATTAATATATAAATGTTACAGTTTTTCTCGATTGTTTAGACACAATTCCTGGGAAAACTCACCATTTCTCAAATCTTCGCAGACTATTTATTTTACAACTTACACACAACGGTACTAACCTCTAACCTCTGGGTGTGACTACATGATGTTTGTTACACACTGAAGGGGTTCATTCCAAACACTGCTACTAAAATGTTTAGAATGGAGAAAAAAGAAAAGAGTAATTGATAACAGTACTGCAATACAGTAAATACAGTACATCATATATCGGTGGTTACTTTAAGGGAATAATGTATGCTGTTTTGGTTAATAAAAAGTAAAAAACGCAGCTTTGAAATGTCACATTTAGAATCTATTTTTATTACATTATTATTATGACCACCTTAGTACTGTAAGATGTAATATAACAAAATTCTTCATTCTGAACATTTATGTAGCAGTGATTTGAATGAATCCCTTCATTGTGTAACACAGTCATGTAGTTTGGGCAGCTTGTGTGTGTTGTCTGCGGGCAAAGTTAAAATCAGACCCAGAAGAGGTTTGTACCGTTGTGTGTGAGTTGTTAAACATTGTGAAGATCTGAGAAATGCTGAGTTGTTCCAGGAATTGTTTCTAAGCAATCCAGAAAAAAATTTAATAATATTTAAATAAAGAAATACAAACATACTAAGATCGTCATCATGCTGTGTTATTTTTATTTATTTATTATCTGATCTGATCCTAAGGTCTTATGTTATTTTTTTTTCTTTCCATTTCACTGTTATTTGACCAGGTTATTCTCATTAAGAAGCTCCTTTAAAAACAGAGACCCAATTTTCAATCTTTCAAATGTATTTTACTTGAAGCACCATTTCAGTACCTTGCGTTAAATTAGACATATTGCTAATTCAGTGTAGTAGAATATACCTTGCCCCCCAACCCCTGCCCAACCCGTGTGGGCCCCCGTACTGTACCTACTGTAGGTACCCAGAACCCCTCCCCCAGAACTCCAGCCCCAGGTCTGGGCTGCCTATAGCAGATGGACGCCCCTTGGCCTATGGGCGGCTTCCTTCCACCACTAGCGTTGCATATTAAAGATCCTGAAAGAAGCCCCTGTTCACCTCCTGGATAATTCATGAACAGCAGCCTCTCTCTCTCTCTCTCTCTCTCTCTCTCTCTCTCTCTCTCTCTCTCTGTCTCTCTCTCAAAAAATAGAGGGAAAATCTGAATAAGGCTGATCTGACTGAAGACATTTTATTCTCTGCCATCAAAGGGGTGGGGCATGTGTGGGGGGAGATGGGGGGGTGGGGATGCTCCTGACACCTCTTTGTTTTACCGTGGACCATTTTAAGGCACACATGTTGTACGCCTATTTCAATTTGAACTCCGTAATCCCAGAATCGTCTCTGCTAATTAGTCAGAGAGAAGTCACAATAAATCAGCTGAATATCACACGCACGCGCCACGTACAGCTTTATCCAACAATGTGGGTGAGTCTTTATGCTCGGCGAGGTGGCTCGAATCACAATGTAGGAGTGTTTTTTTTTGTTTTTTTTCTTCCTCCCTTTATTTAATTAATTTAGTTCTCTCCATTGGGAACAGCCATGCAGCAACACAATTGTTCTGCCTCACACGTGATTGTGCATCTACACACTTAGTTACACAACCTTGGTGCACGTGTGTGTGTTTGTGTGTGTGTGTGTGCGCGCGCGCGCGCGTGAGATTGTGCGTGCTCTTCCAGCCTGCTAGCGAGCGGCCTGCTAGCGGCCTGCTAGCCATGTTAACGCCCTGGGGGTGTTGCACGTTACCGGGCATATCTGCTTGTCCAACCAGGTTCGGTCCAGTCAGGTAGGGAGCCAGACCGCTACGCTAGTCGCTTAGCTGTAGCCCTCTCCCTGCTATCTAACACCTGTCAATTTGCTGGAGCGATTCTCATGTGGCGTATACGCCCCGTGGTGTATGGACACGCGCGCGCGCACGCACGCACGCACACCCCACGCACGCCCCACGCACACACAAACACGTGTGAAACTAAGCAATAAAATCACGAGTGAAACCGTATGTGATGTGTGTGGTTTTATGTGTTCAAGGCTGGTGGACACACATGCACACTGTACACATTTGTGAAATGCCTCTGTGCTTCTAATGGGCGCACATGCGCACATCTGCTCTGTGATGGTTGGAGGAGGAGAATCTGCCCTTTTTTTTCCCTTTTTTTTTCTATGCGGGTGCTAGTTAGTGTGCATACTTGTGTGTGTGTGTGTGTGTGTGTGTGCACGCATGCGTTTTGTTGCTCATTTGTATGTCTTGTTAAGCCAAACCATTGCTCAAGAAGTGCTGTAAGCATATTGCAAGTGCACTACCATCACAACATGATATAATGTGCAATTATGTGCATAATGAGCAAAAAATACATACTACTCGGGTAAGCTGTATAGCTGCAATGTGCAGGCTTTTCATAATTCAATACAATGCATATACTAATACGATTTTAATGGTAGAACACTGCAAATGTGGTTATTATATACAGTGCATTGATGGTTAACTTCAAGTGAAGCATTCTTGTGCATTTGCTTTGTGTTTGTGGTGGGGTGGCTATACACAATGTGTAATTGGTCATTTTTATGTTTGTAGTCTCTGCTTTGCTAAGTCCCTGCTTGAGAGACTGATTCCTGGCTGAAACCAAAGTGCCACCTCCTGGCGATTGCGCAGTACTGCACCAGTTTAGCCCTCAGAAACCTGGGTGATTTTACGGGAAGAGTTTAAAGTTTTGTACCAGAATCCATCTTTCTCGACGGGTCCCCTCTTTAAAAGCGAAGGCAGCGGGGCCTTTCTGCAACAGCCAGTTGGACTAGCAGACAGTGGCTCTTGCTTCAAAGCTGTCTGTCTCTAGTTATGTTTTTATGTTTTCTATCTCTCTCTCTCCCTCTCAATCCTTTTTTTTTGTGTGTGTGTGTCGCTCTTAAACAGACAAACTTGGCCGCGCTTCTGCAAAAAAAGCCCTGGCGCTCCCAGCGGTTTGTTTACATTTTCCCGGCATCTCTTTACACACACTGCCAAGCTGTGCGATCTGTGCCCACTCAGAGATGCCATATGAGATGTATAACGTAAGGCGGGGCCGGCTCGAGGCCTCCGGCGTTTGGCCCTGTCACAGAGAGGCCCAGTCATTCCACATTACTGTGTCACCCTCGCAGAGGGCCGCAAAAGCCAACGTGGGGAGAGTTTATTTCCCCAAATATTCCTACCGAAATGGACAATAATGACTATTTTTCCCTCGTAACCACGGAAATGAAGATTTACGATTATCACAGTTTAAAACAAAAAAAATAGAAAAGTATAGTCTGCTGTTGCAAGCTAATTGTAAGCTAATACACTTTTTGTCAAATTTGCCAAATATCTCCTTGCAGTCTGCTATCTTGTCGCTCTGCGCGCACAAGCGCACACAACAATGCCATTGGCTTCATAATGTGCTTCAATGAGGAGGGATGTTGTGTTGATTTGAGCTCGAAGTTAGCAAGCGTTCTTGAAAATAACTAACCCTGCCTTTTTAAATTAGTGGATTTAAAAATGGTTGGTGATTGGTGAGAAATGATTGGCTTTGGAAGCTGAAAGCAAACGTGTTTTAGGGTGGGGGGGGAGCTGAGTTGCTGCAGTATGTTTACTGTCATGACCCACACTTCCTCACTTCAAACGGGCACTGTAACCAGTACTAAACACGCCAACGTTACTGTACGCCATGTAGCACTTCCATATTATTTTGTGGTCCTTCATCATTTGTCATTTTTATTTTAGGCGTCCAAGGACCGGCCTGTAGGAAATTGCTCGTCATTTCTTGCTTTAATCACCTTCTCAGATTTTGGTTCAAGGGAGTGAAATACTTCTTTTCTTGCATAACTTTGACCAAATCAAAGTAAAAACCCTTCCATTGGAGTTGAGCAAGAGGAGATCTGAGGAAAAAATTATTCTTGATTTACTGCATTTTCGGGAGAACCAAATAGGCTGCCTTTTCCACACTATTCGGATTTAGCCAGGTTTTCTCTAATAGCCTGACCCTTCTCATTGTTTTCACCACTGCTGCTCTTCTGCTGACATCTTTTCTTGGCTCGTTCTCTCCCTCATCTCCCTCACTCCCTCTCTCCCTCTCGTCTACATAGTCTCACATATGATGACGTGGAGGAGAGAGACAGACGGGCAGAAACTCTGACATCTGTTACTGACACGGGAGAGCGACAAGGAGAGGAGACGAGAGGGAGGGAGGGGAGGGGAGGGAGGGGACGGTGGGATGTGGACGAGAGTGGGAGAGAATCTGCTTTTTCATTTGCACCTTTCAGCTTCCCATTAGCCGACGGCGAGAAGCTAACGAAGGAGCGCTGCTACTGGGATGCGTCGTCTCTCTCTCTCTCTCTCTCTCTCTCTCTCTCTCTCTCTCTCTTTTTCTTTCTCCCCCCCCCCCTCCCCACTTCCCCGCCGCATCCTGTCAGGCCCGGGGGAGGCGTGGAGACGTGGCGGAGCTGTCACCGTGTGGAGACGCTGTCACCGCGGAGACGCTGACACACGTCGGGGGGGGGGTTCTTCCTCGACCCCGACATCCCGAGGCGGTGTCTCATCACCCAAAGTTTCTTTTTATTATTAACAAATAGGACACACATTGGAAGTTTAGACTTAACGGACTTGCAGATTTGTGACAACGCCACAATATCGCAATAGCTGCATATTCGGTGAAATAACGGCATTGTGTCAGCCATTAGGGGAGGGGAGCGCGGGTGGGAGGAACGAAGCCATATAAACGGCGATAGCTTACGTCCTAACTGCGCCTCCACAGCCTCCCCCCCCCACGGGTAAATTGTCGCGGGCGGGACGTTGACGGGGAACAAACAAATTGATAGATCAGCCGAGCGAGGTGCCATCCCATCCGTAGCTCCCTGTGAAACGTCGTGTCTGGTGAGCGGGTGTGACGGAGATCAGAGGGCCAGACTCCGTGACCTTAGTCTGCTGCTGGTGTGTTTGGGTTCACCTTGCTTTAATAAACACCTACTGGGGAGGGGAGGGGGGGGGGGGGGGGGGGGGTGAGAGAGAGAGAGAGAGAGAGGGGGTTACAAAATGCCAAATCGTTCCTAATTAATGAGAGAGACCCAGGCTTCACAAATGAACCGGGCGAAATAACTCCAGGCACTTTGACCGACGTGTATGTGTGGGGAGGCGGACCGACCTTGCCCCTCCCCCTAATAACCCCCACCTCCACCCCAAAGTGTCTCGCAGGTGCATCTCCGCCGTGCCTCGTCCCCCTCTGTCTTGCTGGCTGGCATACCGGGGCCTCCCTGGCCCAGATTTACTGGCCTGACACAGGAATCCATTAAAGGCTGTTTAGGGATCATGGGCCCCGGCCCCTTCCCCAGATCCCTTTCATTAGAGCCGCAAGCTACCACGGAGGGGGTTGGTAGGGGGTGAGAGGGGGCCGACCAATCGCAGCCCTCGCCACATGTGTTCGTGTTTAGCCCAGTGGCTGAGACGCTTAAGTGGCCGCTGCACACATTTCTCCTCCGCTGACTTTTATGGAGAAAATGGCACTTTAACTCTTGTGTTTGTGTAATAGGCTGTGCGTGCGCGCATGTGTGTGTGTGTGTGTGTGTGTGCGCGTGCACGAGCTTGTGCCGCTGGCCGAAAGTCCTAAATGAGGCCCGGCCAGCCTCACGTTACGCTGTGCCTCTCTGGCTGGCATTTGTGTGGGATAATCAAGACCGGCTCGGTGAGGCGCGCAGTGATCCCTTACCCCCCCCCCTCCTGTCCCTAACACCACCCAGTTCATCATCCTCCGGGATGGGGGCTTTTCGCTGTCTCTCCTCACCTTCCCTTGCTCATGTCGACATACCTTCCTTCCTTCCTTCCTCTGTTCCTTAGGCTTTTGTAACCTTCCCCCCTTTTAGTTTTCAACTTATTCCACTCGTTCTCTCTCTCTCACACACACACACACACACACACACACACACTGCTCCATTCTGTTCCAAAGAGCAGCCTTTTCATTGGCTGGAGGAGCCCTCTGCTCAGCTCTGATAGGCTTTGATATTGTGGCTGTGTGGAGGAGCACGGGGAGAGCGGGGTCGGAGGAGGGACCTCGGGTTAGGGTGGAATGGATTTGCGACGCACGCATGCAGGCGTTTATGCGCAGAACGCCGGCGGAACACTCCAGCGACTCAACCAGCAGGTACAGCGCAGTTGTGGAGGTAGATTAATAGAACTGGAGACGAAGATAGGCCGCTAATACTGAGAATAGTAGAGGGTGAGAAGGCCAGTAGGGGGTGGAGAGAGAGAGGGAGAGGGAGAGAGAAATGGCCTGAGAAAACAGGGAGTAGTAAGCTTGAGAGCAAAATGCAGCCAGGAAGATAAGTGGGCCGAATGAAAATGAAGAGTAGCAGGTTCGTATGAGAGACAGGGAGGAGAGAGAGACACACACACACACACACACATGGGAACACGTGTGTTTCGCGGTGGAAGACATGTTAATAAGCGGCCTGGGGCAGTATTGCTGTCCCATGAGGCAAGCGAGCCCTGCCCAGCTCTGTAAAGTCTCTCTCTCTCTCTCTCTCTCTCTCTCTCTCTCCTTTAACCCGCCCATTAAAACGGACAGTCACACAGGTGGCGTGTTAAACCTTGAAGCGCCCACGATAACGACTGCCGGCATGTCACCGGGGCGTGCGCTGCAGCTACAGCTAAAGGAGGAGTCAGCAATGCTGGGGAACGATTGTTGACTTTTGAACTCGATCAAAACACAAGCCCCTCTCCTTCCAATTCCATACGGGGGGTGTTCCCTCAGAAGCTCCGCCCATCACACCCCTGCCCTCCCCACACACACACACGCACATTGGACACGCATTGCAAAGGCTGCGATAGGAGGAGGTATTCGCTGGATTTGACAAAAAAAAAGTGTATAACAATCAACTGACTCCACTTTTAAGTATATATACAGTAATACTTCTGTGACTCACACGAAACACACTAACCCTAACCCTGCAGCGTTGGGGAGGAGGTCTTCGACATTATCTCTGGGGGGGGGGAATGTGGCAAATTTCATTTCTGACCTCAGGGGCCAAGGTTCATTTAAGCTATCCTGGGACCCTGGTCTCAGCAAAGGACCCACCAAGAAGGAGCAGATCAGGAACTTGAACATCACTCACAGTGATCTGTACACAGCAGTACAGTTACGGGTTATCATTTTCTACACTCTTGTATAATTATAATATGTCTACTTTCTGTTCTCGCACCCAGCATGAGGTTAACAGGTCCCCTGTGAGCATGGGCATGGTGTTTGGGCTCGACGACGACGAAATAGAGACAGCAAGCAAGTAAGGCCCTGACTGAGCTCTAGTAATACACTGTGTTATTCAATATTGCATTTCCATTGCATGCAGTGTAAAGGCAGTGCCTACGGCGCTATGGTATTCATTTGTGGTGTTGCATTTTAGATACATGTTTGCCATGCATCTTCGTATGTTTCTTTTAAACAGTGTGTTTCCTGACCTGTCTTTTAGTAATGGCAACACTGCCCCCGTGTGGTCAGAGCTACTAACAGCAGCCAACCAAATGCAAATACCAGATTAAGTGGTCCGTAAACCACAGTTACATCAGTTAACACTATCTGCGGATAGGATCTCGTCGGAGGACAGCGGCGAGGCCCCGCCCTACGTGGAGGAGGACAGCGACTCCTCCTGCTCTCTGGAGCTCCTGGAGGAGGAGGCGCGGCCATGCGGCCGCGACGGCTGCCAGATGAGCCTGCTGGAGGAGATCCTGGACTCGCTGAGCGGCAGCGCGACCCTGGAGCCGCCCGGACGCCTCAGCGCCGCCAAGAGCCTGGACTTCTTCAGGTCCGTGGAGGACGTCGGATACACTGCCCTGGTACGCACACGGGGCGGGGCAACGGAAGGAGAGAGGGGGGAGGGAACAGGAGAGGGAGATACTATGGAAGGGAGGAGAGGAGGGAATATGGTTGGGTGGGAGGGTGATAATAGGAGGGAGAGAGGGGAGGAGAGGGACAGAGGCCCTATGATAATGAGCGTCCATTTGTCATGGTGTTGTATCAACAACGGGGTTAAACCACACACAGGCAGGATGTGGCGCAACAGTGAGCGATCGCCACTTAAAATA
This sequence comes from Typhlichthys eigenmanni, assembly GCA_027564635.1. Lineage (NCBI taxonomy): Eukaryota > Metazoa > Chordata > Actinopteri > Percopsiformes > Amblyopsidae > Typhlichthys > Typhlichthys eigenmanni. The sequence continues at coordinate 9,942 of JAODUK010005619.1, forward strand.
ACTACTTAACTTAACTAGGAACTACTTAACTTAACTAGGAACTACTTAGTTTAATAAACACACTTGGACAAAACATCACTCAGGTACTGGTGGTGGAGGAGGATCTGGACGTGTTGCACAGAAAGCTACAGTGCACTGCTACGCTATGCTATGCTATGCTATGCATTGCTATGCTATGCTATGCTATGCTATGCATTGCTATGCTATGCATTGCTATTCTGTGCACTGCTATGCTATGCTATGCATTGCTATGCTAGCGTCACGCTGCTAGCCCACGGCTAGTTCTCCTTCCCAGGCGGCTGAGAGTCTCCTGGCTAGCTGTGGACCTAAGCACCAGCCAGTCATTACTCATGTGTGAGCGATAAGCCTGTGCTCGCGCACGCACACACACACGCACACATTCTGTATACTGTACTGTATATACTGTATTTATAGTGTATACACAGTAGCCTTCAGCACAATCTTGATACATTCGCTCTAGGCAGATAGCCGCTGTGAGATGTGGTTTCACGTACAATCTCCTTGCTTTATTTGCGCCTGTGTTTGGGTAATTGCAGCTGGAGTGAATGATGGATTGTCGGCCTTAATGGTAGGTCTTGTTAAGGGCCTTGTGGTGCAAAAGGTCTGTTCTGAATGCGTGTTGTGTTGTGGCTCCTGTGGAAGACCTCCATTCAGAGCTGGAAACGTAATTATGCAGTGTAATTCTCTGCTTGTAGTGACAACAGAACAGAGAGAGGTGCTGCCGAAGTGACACTTGATTCTGTGATTCAGCTGATACAATACCGTGCGCATGCACTCACACCCAGTAGGGGTTAGTTATGATATGCTGTTGGGTGTGATTGGGAGGTGTGCAAACAGGAACACACCTTTAACTTTCACTCCTCAATCTCAGCTGGTTAGAATGTCTGTTGTTGGAACGTGATATCTGAAATGAAACATTACAGTGATACTGCAGGCTTTGTAGACGTGATACAAATACTGTTGTTGAAAAACTGGCAGTCATTTGTGCATGGGAATAATAATAATAATATAATTAAAGCACTTTGAGCTGCAACCTTTTGTATTGTGCTATACACTAGTACTATATAAATAAATAGATTTGTTTTCGGACCGTGTGTATTGGGACCAGCCAAAATGTGCAAATGTCACTGACTGATGACCTTGTTAAAAGGCCTATGCACTACATTCTAGTAGGTGGTGGTAATGCACCATGTAGACAGTAGTTAATGCACCAATAGCGTTGGATCTCAACTTCTGTGCCGTTTCACGGAGCGTGTATTGGCTCATGCCTGCTGCCTTATGAAATAGGCTTGCCTAGTTTTTACTTGTTTTGTATTCATTTCTTAAATTGTAAAACATTTTGATCTGCAACCTTTGTATGAGAAGTGCTATAATTAGAGCTGGACTATATGGTCAAAATGTACACCACGATATATTTCTTAATTTCGGTCGATACGATATAATCGATATAAACAATATAAGCCTCAGAAATACTTCTAAGAATGCCCACAAGGGAGAACTTGGGTACTTCTGAAAAATGCAGTTGCCAAATCTATATAAAACTATTATATTTTAGAAATATAAAAGGTGCAAACAAATGTCCACCTTTTAGTCTTCATACAAAAAAGAAATGTGAAATCACAGTAAAATAAATAAACAAAACTCAACTGTGTTATTTTCTTTCTGTTAGTGTTTATAATTTATGAAGGCTATATTTATGTCCGCCAGTAGGTGTCAGTAGCGTTCTGTCGTGCATATGACATGAATTAGACGCAGCTAAGTTCCAAGTCAGTCAAGAAGTGACTGGCTGTTAGATGAGGAAGCTGACATAATATGTAATATTAAGCCTCTTTGTCATTTGCTGTTAGGTGAGAGAGTTAATTTTTCTGCTCAGCCCGTCATTCAGTGACAAATGCTGTGTAATGTATAGCTTATCGAAATTCCGGATATACGTTTTAAAATCATATCATCGTTATTGAAAAACGTTTTATGGCGATATATATTGATATTGAAGCCCTAGCTATAATATAATTAAATTTAATTTATAAAAAATTATTTATGTTTTTATTTTTCCTGTTTGTGTGCTTCCAGAAGAAATTTACGGGCTCCGCAGAGGTCAGAGGGGTCGGGGGGGCCGGCTCCTCGATCGGGGGCGAGGGTGGTAGTGGTGGGGGTGACTGCTGGCACAGGGGCCAGGACGACAGCGCTGTGCACGGGTGGCACCTCCCCCCCTCTCCCCGACGGCAACAGCAGCCGCTGCAGACGCACACCCGCACCGTCTCCGCGCCCGCCGTCACGGTGACGCCCCCGTCGGAGCCCCCGGCGGGGCAGGACGCCAGGCACCCCCTCAGGCACCCCCCCCGCTGCCCATCACCGTCCCTGCCGCTCTCCTTCTCATACAGCGTGCCCTCCGCCCTGCCGACGGCGTCGGCTGTCAATCACTCGCCGCCGCCGTCGCTGCGTTACCGGACCGCGTCGGACCCCCATGTCGCCGCCGAGGCCCAGGGGGCCCAGGGGGGCAACAGCGTCCTGCGCAGGAAGGTGCTCTCCAAGCGGACGGTGAGGCAGTACCAGGAGAAGGCCCTCCTCCAGAAGCCCAGCGGCAGCGGCAAGGTGTGCTGCGACAGCCAGGGGAGCCCCGCCCGGGCCTGCCAGACCCACGTGCAGGTCCCCTGGGAGAGAGACGTGTGTGGGGAGGAGGCCCTGGGCCACAACCAGGGCTCCGGCACCACCGAGGAGAAAGGCCTGCTGGAGGAGATTGACTCCATGTGTAAACTCAGCCTGCAGATGTCCCAGGTCCGCTGCAAGGCCACAGACGAGTCCTAATGCCCCCCGCCTCGCCTGGGCCCACCCCTGTGTATTGTAGGTCTTCACGGGTCAACCTGATGTCACCATAGGAAAGGGGTTGTTTTCACACACGTTTGGTCAGGAATGGTTAATTAATCATTCGTTCATCAGTAGTTCATCATTTGTTCATCAGTAGTTCATCATTCGTTCATTAGTAGTTCATCAGCAGGGACAGACAACAGGAAGTGACTGTTTGCGTCTTTCGTTGATGACTGTCTAGTAGCCCGTTTTTATATCTTTGACCTTTTCCTACCTAAACGTGTTAACAGTGCGTCTAACAGTCTTCAGATTATACATGTGGCTTTCAGAACCCTCCCAACATATGGATTTAAAGGGATGACATCATCATATTGTCATACTTGTATGTGTCTTTACAGCCATGGTGTTCTCAAGCATTGGACGTGATCAAATTTAATTTTGCACTCGTAAACTACGAAGTACTACTCAAGCAACCATAACCGGGTACTAAATCCATTGTTTCTGTTCACAGATAGTGTTCTGTAGAAGCTCAGTAGCCTCTCAAGCTAAAGATACACTGTGTAATGTCTTACGATCACCATGCCTTAAATGGAGGTGTGGTTTGTTCTCGTCTTAATCTGTAGCTATTCATTAATAGGTACGTTGCGAACAAAATTATGTGTAAACACTGATGAAAGAGTTAACCAGCATGGTACGTCACTGGATAAATACAGCATTGCTGTATTTCTATTCTTAGCATTCAAGGTATTCAGATGCTTGTATTATTCAGAAATGTTTTTCCTCTATGCGTTTCTCAGGAGTTTCCATGCAGAGGAAAGCAAGTGAAGGCGGTACACTTGGAAAATGCCTGTTCTGAAAGTCCATACTATTCCACTGCCATTTGTGTCCAACTAGGTATTTTCTGTTGCCGCTACCTAGCAGCCTTTGTTGGTTCTGTGGCACATTTCTCACCTTGCGCATTCTCGTTGTTTTAAGCTGTTAGCTTAAACCAGAGCCATGGAAATAACAGAGTTAAGCCATCTCCGTTCACTCCAATGGACCGTTTTATCACAGCGATGGCGGTTCTTGGAGCCTCAAAATAGTTTCCGGAAGTTAGCCAAAATAATAAAAGTACCCTATACATTTTATTTTAAATGTAAATCTGTGCATTTATTGACTACTAATTACCAAAAAATGTTGTTATATATCTGTATATATATTTTCAAACTGCCCACCAAGCACTTCCGGGAACTATTGTGCCATAGGTTTTGCCTCTCAGTGAACCATGTGACCGTTGACAATTTCGAACTCTGTTATTTCCATGGCTCTGGCCTAAACTAACTGTTAGCCTAACACAATGCAGAGTGCAGAAACTACATACAGTACTCTATTTTTCTATTCCCCGCTCCCTCTCTCACGCACGCGCACACACACACGCACACATGCACACGCACGAACAAAAAATGAGTTATTCTGTCCGAGCACAGTGTCTCACTTTAATAGGATGCAATGATTGTACTGTAACAAAGCAATATAAACTCCTCCAAGGAGCGGTGTAGACGTAATGTGTACAGAGTGGGTTATTTTATTATTAATGTTATTCTTAACCAGCTCCTCCCATGGAGTGAAAGCTTTGTCTGGAGAGTGCCGTTTCCCATGATTCCCTGTGTTGCCACAAAAGCGAGCGAGCGAAAAGGAAGAAAACAGCGTCTCGGTGTGCTTGTTTTGGGATTATTATGTTTATGGTTGGTTGTTGCTATGATTTATGCCAGACGCCAGGCAGTGTGGCGGTTTAACAGCACTTTTTGTGGGCTGCTCTGTGTTAACGATTGGCTCATAAAGTGCTTGGCGTGCTCCTAAGGGCCCAGGAACTGGTCCTAGGAATTCAAGAAGAAGAAGAAGAAAAAAAAAATGGGGAGAACACTCTGTTCTGGCCGTTCACTCAGAACACTTTAAAACAATTTACTATGCAAAATTAAAACATGGTCAAAAGCTGTAAAATAAAATGTAGAAATAAATACACGCTTATATTCTGTACAGTATGTACTGTATATTAAGGTCATTGGAAACACCATCCAGTTATTTTTGGTTTTAATTTGAGAAGTAATCCCAGATTTAAATTTCTAATTTAAGAAAGCCTCAAGTGCAGCAAGCCAAATAGTTATATTTTTCACCAACATGGTTAAGAGTGTGTATGCACAGAGCTTTATCACACATGCCCCCCAGCTTTGTCACACATACCCGTCCCCCCTCCCTGTCCTTTCTAAAATAGGTATTTGGTGTTTTACGTTGCTTATTGGAGGTGGTGGTTGAAAAATACAGTATCTCTTTACCATTTCATAAAGGAAGATCTTTAATTCTCAAACTACTGTCTGAGCTTTCCATTTACCTGAGTAGTTTTACTTTATTAGATTTGTTTTAGTGGTATTAATTTGTTCTGTTCTCAGCTTTCTGTGAGACCGTTTTCTTTATTAACTTTTAACTGCTTTCAGGATGAATTTCTCTGGCAAGATGTTAATTTCATTATAATGAACAATCATTCTGAGCTATTACTAGACTTACATGTATAATATATGGTTGGTGTTTTTATATAAATATTGTATAAATTCCCAACATGTGAATTTTTTATGTAAGTTTTGCAGAACATTAACACTCACCCTCATTTTTAGATCCATGTTGATGATGTCAGACTTGTCCTCTAATATGATTGTTTGCTAAGACGTGGGCTTACTGATACAGCTGCACAAACAGTACTGTATATTGTATGATTTTAACGTTAAACAGCTGTTTAGCATCACATGGTCTGTACTGCTGATATTGTTTCAGTATTTATTATTTGCTTGTGTCTGGTTTGATAATGATATCAAGCTTGCTTTTTTTTCAATATTCCTTTGCCTTGCTTCGAGTATTGATTTATATCAGCATCATATTCCTCACACCTTTACTATAACACATCTCTGGCAAGAAGAAACGGGTAGATTGACACATCACGGCAATGCTATTATGATGTTTTAGGCAACAGTTGCATGATTGTGCCTTGCATTTGGAAAGCCAGGCAAATATCAGTTGGTATTGAAATAGAAAAGGCATTATTTTCCAGGCTATTGATGACCTAGTAGTGCATTTCAGATATTACCATATACAGGAGAAATGAAATGCATCTTACCTAAACTTGTAACCATGCAGTAATTTAACACTGGGTACCTTTTTATATACAGATTAAACCCTCGCATGCTCGCACAGTGCATGTGTTACCGCCAAGGTTCTGTGTCAACCCAACCGCTCTGCTTTGTCTACCGTGCACAGGCAGGTCAACGGGTACTGTATTCATTATATTACTGCATATTGACTGTTAGATTTGTCCTCTTTTGACAATACTTAATAATTACATTATTATAAATTAATTTATCTTGGATATTACTCAGTAATGTACATAAATTACTGAATTCAACTAATGCTAAACAGGCAGGGCCTTATTTCGTACTCGGTGATTAAATAAAGGTACAGAGAGAGAATTTATCAGAACAGTATTTATAGCATTGGCTTCAGGCTTATGACTACACAAGGTAATAATAGTTTTAATAATTGTATCTGAAAATGTTCTTGTAGTTTGAATCACACAAATTCTCACAATTTCAATGTACCATGTGATGTTAATCAAAAGTAGAAATATCACAATATGTCATGAAAGAAACGGTTGAATCAGGTCCCGCAGATCATTTCTGAGAATGGGAACATAAAGGCATTCAGAAAGTTATCAGAAACAGGAGTTATGTATAGAAAATGCATTTATCTGTTTTAAGCATATGGAAAACTTGCACCTTTGCTTGGTACTGTAACATCGCTTTGCCATTTACTGATTTCTGAACTACATGTTCATCCTGCATGTTGTTATTGCAGAAAACTTGTCTTAAAACAGCCGAGGTCAATCTAATGTGATATAGATGAGTAACTTTGTACAATGGTAGACGACTGTATACACTGTGAACTGAAAATAAATTATACATTCATGTGTATGCAACCCTTGAGTACGTTTTTGTTTTGAAGTATACGCGATATCAATGGATTTTACCAAATCGGAGAGGTCTCATGCTTGCATATCATAATGTTGCATTTAAAATGATGTCCAATAATTTATAATACAGTTGGGTTCATTATGGTTGTATTAGATCTATGTTAACATGGATATTAATAAATTACAATACAATTCTACATTGTTATTCAAAGGCCACAGTTATATTAGATTAAACAAACTAGCACTTAAGCACTTAAATCATGTTTCATATTTACATTCAACCAAAAAAAATGGATATCAAAATCATAGCATGAGATGATAAATACATTACAATATATACGGTCAATGTATATATATCCCCTTATTGCAGAAAACATTACAAGTCACTATAGCTCTTTCTGTGTTGCTCTATAAATGCATTCTTCTGTCGATTAGGAGCTGTGAAATCTGATGGGACTTTCAGTGAAAAATAAATCAATGCTCAGACCCCTCAGATCCTAGATATGGGTCACGCAAAGAATTGGAAAGATGTTTTCCGTTGATGAATAATATATGTGGATGGAGGTGGGCATTGTGATTTGGACAGGAGTTTGAGACTGTCGGCATGTCAAGAAATCTTCACATTTTCTTGTAAATGTCCAGACATCCGTCTAAACAGTATGGATTTAAAGATATCTATTAGGTGCTCTGACCATAAATATCTATCTTTGGTGGGTGTGCTGTAGTGTGTGTGTGTGAGCGCACTAATCTGTTTACCTCAGAAAGATGGCAGAAGCATTCGAAATCAGAAACAAAACATTTGCCATATAAAAATAATCTCCTTTTACATTTTTAAATGTGTTTTAAAAATAAGTAAAACACAATTATTACTAGCGTGTGAATTTGACGTAACAAATACTATTTATTTTGTCAGATATGTGAAGGCACGCTCCTCGATAATCGTCTGAAATTGAAACCAGTGCTTTTGTATGCTCCTCCTACACCACGCTCATGCGCTGTTGTCAGTGGCTGGACTGGGTATCTTGGCTGACTAGGACTTTACCGCTGGCCTGTCTGGGACGTTACCGCTGGCCTAACTAGGACTTTAATACTGGCCTGTCTGGGACTTTACCATTGGTCTGACTGGGACTTTACCATTGGCCTGATGTACTGCAATTTGGATTGGCTGGCTGACGCCATGGTTGACCAACCTGACTAACATTTATTACTTACTTTTTATGGTCTCTGGCTGTGAGTGTGTAGAAATAACTACATGAAATTAGTTATTACGGCCCTTGCACTTCGATTTACATTTTGACACAAAAACCTAAATCAACATCGCACAAGGCCAGCACTTTATTGAGAGGGCACGTTTTTGAAGGGCAGGAGACGTTTCAAGCACTTCTTTATAATTTAACATATTGACATGCCCTTTACTGCTGTATTCTAAAATACAGCAGTAAATAAAAGACATGTCCTTAATTGATTGATTACAGATTTGCTCTGTTCTGCTCTAAGTGAAAGCAAGAGAATATGAGTAAATACAGGCATTGTGCTAGCATAAGCAGTGTTAGCGTAGGTAGCCTATCTGCAGAACCGTTAGCAGCACAATAACAGCATAATAAAAGGGGTCTTAAAGCTATAGTCTATAAGTCAATCCGGAGATAGCTTGTTGAAATTTGAACTTGATCAAAACAAAAACACAACATTTATTAAAAAAAAAAACACACCTCATGCAAACATTGGAAACACATTGCGAAGACTAGGACATTGTTAATGTGTGTGTTATATATAATACACTTAGTTTGGAGAGCTGCTGATTTTAAATCTCTATGTAGTTAACATTTTGGTGAATAGCCTGTAACTGACAAAAGTCCTCTTCTGCTGTGCTAATTCAGGTTCTCTTTGTTACTCGCACACCTCCACAGAGTGTGCTGGTATGGACATGGGTGTGTGCGTGCATGTTCAGCAGTGGCTGTAGTCTTGATGCGAGTGCAGACAAACTGATAAGACAGACAAACTGACAAGACGAGAAGATAAGTTTTAATGCCTCTGAATACCACTACTAAGCAACAACCCACAAGCAACACAAAATAAATAATCACATTGTTAAATACATCTGTGTAACTGCTAATCTGTATAGCGTGAGACTGAAATGAAGGACAACGCAATTCGATAAATAGTTATATTATTGGTCTGGTCATGGCGGTCGGGGTTTAAACTCCCCAAACTATTGTCCCATTGTGGCCACAGATCTCTACGCTGATATCCCCTCTGTGTCACTGTGTTTTACGTCATAAACCTTGCACAGTGGGGGAGAACAGCCGGTGTTAACACAATCGAGGAGTCCACCTTTAAATGAATCGGGTCTTTGTGTGCGAGAAGGAAGGTGTTCCAGGAAGCATTTGCGAACACGTGTGTGTGCGTGTGTGTGTGTGTCATATGAGCCTCTCCACGGGCGGCGGCTGCGTGATGTTCCACATTTCCACGCGGGATCCCTCCTTCTCCTGGCGGCTGGGGCTGTAGGCACCGCGGGTGGCCCGCCGGTTCAGCGCCACCGCCAGGCCGGCGGAGGTAACGATCAAGGCCAGCAGCAGCACCACGGAGCTCAGGCTGACAGACAGCAGGAGGTCAGAGGTCAAGCCCTCGGAGGTCAGCTTGATGGAGACAGGAAGGCGGGAAGTGGTTTGAGTGTCCCCGTGTTGGTAGCGTGTTAAGACAGAATGTGCAACTGTTTAAAACGATGCCGTTGTGCAACTTTATGAAATGACGGACTGATTTATTACAATGTCACTTAAACATAGGTTACCTTGTTTACTTAACTCTGTTATGTTCAACTGAAATAAAACGTCACATTTAATTTGGACAGAATATGACACATGATTAACACGTCATTTATCGATGGTTAAATGGAAATATTCATTTTTTTACAGTGCGCAGACACACACACGCACACCAGTTTTCTCTCTTTCACAAATGTGCACGCACACACATACGTATTACACACACAAGATCTCTCTCTCTCTCCCTCCCTCCCTCTCCAGACTACACCTGGCGCTCCACGCGTGCCGCCAGCATTCTGATGGATATGCATTCCATCCCAGCGGGCGGGGTGGAGCCACCGGGGGCTTCCATCCGCCGCGAGTTAAACCCCGCCTCCGTCTGCCGTCTCTCTCGCCGCCTGACCACCGCCAGCGCTAGCACAACCGACCCGGCGATGACCACCGCCAACAGACACGGTATCAGCACCGCCTCCAGACGCGAGCTGAACGGTGCACGGACACTGTATGTCTACAGGGTAGCACACACACACACACACACACACACACACACACGTGCACAAGAGCAAGGCTGGTGATCCTGTCGGTACAGTTTACACACGCATGCTCCAAGCCAAGGCAAACCCAGCCAAACCCAAACGCACCCTCTCCACCACCCAAATATAATGCACCCACACTGTAAAGAAAGATTTAAAATTGTTATATTGTTCTAGGCTAACCTATGTATTATTAATCCACACATGTATCTTGTGTTGAGATAATATAGAAAATAAAATAAAAATGTACACAGCTCAATAGAATCAAATAGGTATTTGATTTCTTTCATTTTAAATTGCAAAATGACATTTTTGTGTTTTATGTCTTTTCTTTTTTCTTTTTTACAGTGCATATTTGCACAAATGTGCTGGTAAAATCAGATTTTCCACAATTTGCTGTGCTCTGCATATCAAGTCTGGGAACTCAAACAAAAGCTGTCATGGCGGCGGTGCCAATCTGTGTCAATCAAATGCGATTGGACCATCTTCAGCCAATCAGAAGAGGGCCCACAATATTCTGAACACAGACAGTTTTTCCATCAGCATACTGACCTTCCCGCCCGTGGGAACAGGCTGACACACTGTTTTGTACTGAGGGTTTCCAAATAAATATGTGAAGCGAAGCAAGTTGCAGCAGCAGCGCTAGCTAAATCAGGGTGGTTGTACCAGGCCAAGTGATGCACAGTACAACCAGGCTTTTAATTACTTCTATAAACCCGTGCAGGCACAAATTCAAAAGCGCACCCATTCAAACACACCTTCTACAGTACAGTATGCTACATACATAAACCCTCCACCCACCCAAGCACACTAATGTGGACGTTAGTTCCCCAATCACGTGGAATACAGCAGACACGGCAAACACTTTCTGGACGGCATGGCATAAAAGTCCAACGGAATGGCAGTTGCTATGGTGATTGTTTTCAAATAATGTAATACAAAATATATTTTATATATCTATTGTTGTCACCTATTGTATCTAGTATTCTAGTGTTGTTGCACCAAAAGTATTACCTTCTTGTTCTGTGTGTGTGGGAGCTACGAACATCCGGTTGTAAATGTCGCAAACTTTTTAAATATTGTAACTTTCAACAGTGTGTCGTTTGCTGTTGACGGTGTCGTGCCCAAAAGTAACTTGCTGATAAAAAGTGATCACGATATGAAAAGGTGCTCTGTGCCCTATAATCTAGGGCACAGATCAGGTGAAATACTATAAATTAAAAATCATTTTTAAATATATAAATTTTTTGGCCATCGTGTTAGTTGGACTACAGTATATTTTCGAAATATATTGTCTATATTTAATGTATTATGTGTAAATTGTGTGTTTGTTTGCTATGTCAAATATCCTTGTTTAGCATAGATATTTTGGAATTATATAGGATAGTCTAACTAACATGATGGTTTATATAGGCCGTCTAGATACAAAAAAAATGAATATTTAAAAAATATACTTAATTTAAAGTATTTCACCTGTTTTGTGCCGTAGATTATAATTAATCCATTATTTTTACCAGCTAAAATTTTTGGAATATAACTATAAAATGCACTTTTACATACCGTGACCACGTTTTATCAGCAAGTCACCTTTGGGCAAACACTGGCGTCGCCATTGTTTTTGCCAGCCGCACACTGATTTTGCCGCCCTGCTCTTGTCCGCTAACATGATATCCGGTTTGCCGTTTGCCGTGTTCCATGTGAACGCAGCTTAATCAGAGTCCAATGAGGACATGACTAGCCAACCACTAACATTGCCAAAGGTTGATTATCCAAACTTGCTCTTTTTAATCAAATGTATGTAACCAGGATAAAGTCTAGACCTACTCACATTAACATAACTGGTTGTTGGTGGGATGGTCGTCGTGTTCTGTGCCTCTGCAGAAAAGACCGGAGAAACAGCTGTGACTGATGCAGGCCTATGTCAATAATAACATAACCCAAGTCTATTTCCATTTTGAAAGACAATGACAAACTGATTATGAGTGCTTTAACACTAGGTGGTAAATTAGATGTTAAATTATGTTTTGAAGTAAATCTCTTTTTTCTCCTCCTCAGAATATTTATCTAAAATAAAAAATAAAAAAATTGATTCCTTTCAATCTAATAAGAGTAGCTTTTAGAATTTGTTTTTTTTAATAGTACGTTTTCAATCAAATAACTATTCATGCACGAGTTAGTGGTTGTTAACATGCAGTTTTGAAAAAGTCTATTTTCAACGTAGTTTCCAGCGTTAACACAACTCGAGAGAAAATAAATAACAGTATCCGACCACCGTTTAAGACTTAGGCAGGCAGAGAGAGAGCGAGACGGAAAGAAAGAGAGAGAGAAAAAAAGCTTTCACACAAAGCTGTGTGGACAATCGCGCATCTTTCCTCTTCCCTCGCTGCGACTCCCTTTTGTTGACTCTTAGAAAGTGCTCACCTGTCAAGCCGGCAATGCTAGCTGTCACGGCTAGCACGATGTGTCCCGGCCAGATCAGGCCCTTGCTAGCTCCCACCATCATTCACTGACTGCCACCGGGCAGACAGAGGGAGCCCGGAGACGACTCGCTAACCAGTCTCTAAGGTACGCGAGCCTCACTGAGGCGCTCCTCGGTACAGCTACACACACACACACACACACACGCACGCACACATGCGCTGACTGACTGACTGACTGACTGACAGACAGACAGAGGGAGAGAACCTCTATCCCTGCTCTCAGCGTTATATGTGGTGAGTCTGGGGGTGTGTGTGTGTGTGTGTGTGTGTGCGTGTGTGTGTGTGTGTGTGGGGAGGTGGGTGCATGTGTATCTGTCAGATAAGCTGGTCCCATACCCGCCTGCGTGCGTGCATGCGTGTGCCTGTGCTCGTGCCTGTCAGATATGTGTGTGTGTGTGTGTGTGCGTACCTGTCAGATAAGCCGGGCCCATACCTGCGTGCCTGCCTGTGTGTGTGTGTCTGTGTGTATCTGTCAGCAATGCCGGTCCCATGTGTGTGTGTGTGGTCCCATACCTCTCTGCCACCCAGCTCTGTGCTGAAGCAGCAGTTCAGAAGCTTTTCGCCGACAAAGTGAATTTATGCTGCATGCTACCGCTCCTCCTCCTCATAGCGCGCGCCGTATTAGTACCAACAATGACAAATTAAACTAGTTCCCCATGCCTCATCAAGTGGACTACCTGACGCCACACCCCCCACCCCACACACACAAGCACACACACACATTTATGGTGAAGAAGCGTTTGTTTTCACGTGGACGTTTCTCTACGTTAGTCCAGGCTATATATGTATATCTTCTTAAGAGATTATGTTACTATGCACTATTCAAAAGCCACCTGAAATTCTGTATTTCTCTCTCTCTCTCTCACACTCACTCACATACACAAACACACACACACAGCCAGTGTCAAAAACACAAGTATGGAGTTCTACGTATGTACAAATGATTGGTTCACATGGAGGAAATGGAAAAGTGAATTTGCATTTTGTGATCTGGGAGTGGAAATGGGTCAAGCAAAAACAGTGTGGTCAATTAAAAAAAAAAAAAATACGACGAACAACAGATGACAGTTGATCAGAAAGACGTTTTTATTTAAGAAGGAACGACATAAAGCGGATTGAACACAGAGACAGGACAGGATATGAGTGACAGACCGTTTGACAGAAGGACAATATGAAATAAAGAACTGCGCTTTGCACTGTACTGTAGCTACTAGAGCAATAATTGTGCATCAAATATCATCAAAGATGTAAAAACATGACAGATGGATGGCTACCACTAAGGACAGATTGTGTTCAGTATTTTACATTTTGGTTTGAGCTCTTTGGTGGTCTAGTTTACTTTCAACACTGTGCAACACACAGGTCCCCATAGACCTGACCTGAAATATATGCAAGAGATATTGTGATAAATAATTGTGGTGTTCTGTATTTTTAACCTCGGCAAAAAATTCATAAATAAATCTATAAATAAACACTAAAACTGTGCAATTGCAAAACTGCTTCAGCAGGTTTAAACAGAGGTTATTTCGCCTCACTAGCTTGTAGCCACTGTCTCTAGTGAGCTGTGGTGAAACACTAGTATTTTCTTTAAATAATGGTGAACTTATGTACACTCTTCAATTGCTTCATAGCTAAGCCAGAACGTCAAATGTCCTCCCTATAGCTCACTGTAAATGTTTGAAACACAGTGTTTGTTGACACTGGTTGTTATCATGTCATCTGGTAAGCGAGTCACCAGCTGGATTTACACGGGCACTTTTTTCTATTTACAAATGGAATCTTTCAGATTCACCTAATCAGGATGTCACCTAATCAGGTCTGGTGTTTACATGCGCCATCGCAGGTTATCGGAATAGATGTTAAACACGCGCACATTATCTAGCTCATAATGTAACGTGTTAACGTGAGGCTATTAGTGTGTCTGCTGGAGACATGTACAGCTCAATTGCTTTGTCCAGACTTTGTACCGTTCTTATAATGCATCCATGCTTTGTACAGTGGCTGTGTAGAATAGTTTACCGGCATTACACAAAACGTAAGATGGGGCATGCGCATTCGAACGCAATCAGGAAGTAATCGGGTTTACATGGTAGAATTCTTCATTCAACTGGGTCATGGAACGGGTTATACTACCTCTCTGCTTCGAGATGAAATTTCGATCTGGTTGGCCATTTCTCTTCTGAATGTGTTGTTTATACTTTATACTTTTAAACTGATTCCAATCATAATAACAGGGTCCATGTAAACGCAGCTAGTCAGCCCAAATTAAATACTTTAGTTTGATTTGGACCAAATAGAGGCATACATTTAATATATCTTGTACACATACTGTTGTATTGTAAATGTTAGTTGGCAGTTTAGTGTCATCTAAAGGCACAGAAACAGCTCTATACTAAAGCTTATCAGTATCAACCTCGATCTGGGTTACAGCTGAGCTAAATCCATTATCACTCACTGAACAGCAAAGCCTGAAATTCTTCTATTGACTCAAAAAGGATATTTTAAAGCTTGTCAACTTGTCAATATTCACATGCGCGCACACATGTAAACGTGCACTTCCATCCCTTACAAAAATGTACAGTACTAACTACACTCTTCTTTATGCAGAGCGATAAACACACGCAACTGTCTTCCACGTCACACACAAACCTGCATTTATAGTACTCACACACACACACACACCGAACAAGCGAACACACACACACACACACACATCAAGATGAACAAACAAGATCACACCCGTGCACACACTCCCAGTTGAATAAGCAAGCGCACGTGCGCGCACACACACCCAAACGAACAAGCACACACACACACACACACACACACGCCTAGTTGTCCACGCCCCACTCCACCTCAGGCTCATCGTCCAGCCGGAGGACGAGGTAGGACAGCATCTGGCAGAGGTTCTGCCACAGCAGCACGGCCACGTAAAAGTAAATGTCGCTTACGTCCGTCTGACACACGTCCCCGGCGAAGCTCGTCTCGCACACGCACGCAAACTTGTTGACCAGGTTGCGGCAGTAGCCGCCGTTCAGACATGGGCTGGACTGACACTCGTCCACGTCCTGCTCACACCTGCGGACACATGGGGACGAACAGATGAGACAAGACCAACGCAATGCGTCTCAATGGGAGCAAACATGGAACCGTTTCAGCAAAGACATTAGAAAGCCAAAGATAGACCAACACAATGCATCTCTATAGGAGCAAACATGGAACCGTTTCAGCAAAGACATTAGAAAGCCAAAGATAGACCAACACAATGCATCTCTATAGGAGC
>JAODUK010005620.1:0-10140 GCA_027564635.1 Typhlichthys eigenmanni
TTGCAGACCCCTGCACTAAACATTTCCATTACAACATTCAACAAGTTAAAAACGAGAGACATGCACGTTTCATGTCTGCATTCTGTCTTTAAGCTGTTGGATAAGCAGCTTGACATCAAATTACGTATAGCAGAAATGCAAACATGGATTCTCCCTTCGTGCCGGTTTACAACTGACTATACAAAGGGAAATATAGTGAAGTGCAAATTGAAATGAAAGGATACAAGGCTCCCAGGCGGCTGGCTAAACTAAACAGTGACACTGAGAACAATTGAGATGCTTGAAGATGGCTCTGGAAATGATTTGTCAGAGATTGGATATGGAGGTATGTTTCACAAAGGGCACAGAGAAATCCACATTTACTCTTGATTTGGCTTGAAAATGCATGGAGATGTGCCGGCTGTCAGCAATATTCCAGCTAAATTAGTTTGCTCTCCTCTCCGGGAAACCAAATCTATAAAGCAGCTTCTTTGGCATTTAGAAAATCCATTTACCATGATTGAAACTATCCAGCTGAAACCACTACAGTCTGTCTGTTCACTCTGAAGAGCTGCTGCTATCTCAGATGTGATTTCTGCAAATATTTATAAAAGAGGCAAAAAACAACATTCCTCCTTCATCAGAGAACTGGATTCTTGACACATATCCATTAGGATGTAACCATATGTGCAGTATTCTGGTTTAGCTCAAGGTGCCACGCAAAAAACAGACATTCTTTAAACTGCATCTCGTCATTCATCCTTTGTGATGGATAAAATATGAATGGCAATAAATCATCAATCATTTATAAATATAGTAAGAATTATGCAGTACATTCAGAAACTCCATACTCACTACTACTTATGGGAACGTGATTTGTCCAAATCAGTCACATTAGGATGTGTGACACATTATCTGAAACAGATGGACTCCACCCTAGTCAAACCAAAATAAACATAACATACAGCTTTATAACAGTGGAAGTGCATAGTATAGGATTGACGTGTGCAGCAAAAACTAAATTGACAGTGAAATACTTACAGTACAAGCCTGAGCCAAGTAACATACTGTACAAGCTTTTAAAACCAATTCCGTTCCAACTTTTCAAAATGATTTAGGTTATGTGTCATTCATGGCTTAAACCCATTTCATAGTGAGAGTTTCTCAAAGCTAGTGGAGTCACGGAACAGGAAGTCTCCATAACAGTACCGTATGTGTACAGGTGGAGGGTTTAGTTCAACTGTCTGGTGGATGGTCTCACCCACATAGTATAACTGTTTCCAACTCTTTGTAAACACTTTTAAAACCTTGCCCCTTATTAAAAATCACTTTTAGGGGTCAATAATGTAGGCACTTTCTTCAAAATTATCACTTATAATAACCTAAAAAATTTCGGATTACAGTTTTGAGTTGGAGGTACAGTAATTGCACTATAGCTGGGAAATGGAGAAATCGTGTGTTTCACAAAATTCCTTACACCCCCCCAGGGTGACTGCTGTATATGGAAATGGATTATTTAAACAATCACTATGCCTCAGTAGGGATATTATGTCAGTGTCGGGACTGATTTACAGGACTGTGTGAATGGGTAGCCACTGGTGTCAGGAGTTTCACAGGCAGAATTTGTGGCTGTGCCAACTTGGCAGGATGATTCAGAATTAAGAACATGGTGTGTTCACATCTGAATTGCAAATGTGTCAAAACACATTTGAGGTAAGACACTACGTCTCACAAATATGTTATTCAAAACTTTTTTTTCGTTTAGCAAGGAATGTTGTTTGTTTGATTGATTGATTGATTCAATCAATAATCTTGAGATTACAAAAAAAATCCATAAAAGTTTGCCCAGGTATATTAATACATGGCGTACTCATACTAGGAGTTCATCCTTTTGCCTAGACACTCTATAATGACACTCTATAGTGCTGTTCAAAATCCCAACTGAATTTTTCGTTCCCTAAATAGTGCACTAGAAAAGATTAGCAAGGCACTCCAAAAGTAGTTTGCAAAGGATGTACACCATAATAATAATAATAATAATAATAATAATAATAATAATAATAATAATAATAATAATGTATACCATAATACATTGCGGTGTGCTGTAAAAATATTGACAGAAGAAGAAAAAGACATCAGATTATATTACTACGATAGATAAATGCTGTGTACAATTTAAAAACATTTTAATTGATTAAAGTGTCACTAATAAAGTAGTAAACTCACCTATGTGTGATTTATATTTTGCGTTTAAATACAATAGATTGTTGTTTTATGGTCCTGTGATGCTTCGCCATGAGAATCAGTCTGGAAAGCCTCGGAATCATTTTGAATGTGTCCGAGTAGCAACTGAACTTTCCAATCAGCGTAGTGTTTATAGCTATACGGGCGTGGTTTAGGTGTGTCAACCATGGTGCCAACATCTAACACGACCAGATGATTCATCCAATCAACTGCCAAGTATTCTTTTTGAAAAGTACAGCCATTCACAAACAGTTTCAAGTTAGGGCTCAGTGTTGTAGCCTAATCCGTACTACAACACTAGTAGGGTTCCGCAGATGGACATGTGAGTGAAAACCATACATCTGGCATGTCAGGTTAAGCGAACAGGAACCCTGGCACAATTCAAAATATATGAAACATAATGCAGTAAGGATTATCAAACTATGTATTTATCAATGTATTTGGTAGGCATAGACTTATTTAATATTTTTCTACATAGGCCTGATAACCAGCTATTTTCACCTCTTTACTTTGGGGGACGTAAATATGCACGTGGCATATTCATGTAAATTGTCAATTAATACATTTTATTTAATGTATTAACCCCTGGATTTCAATAGCTCATATGCTCATGTTCCAACCCTTCTGCATATTCAAAACATGTGTTTTGGGATGTTCTAGACTTAAATAGCTGTCTTAAAACAATAATTGTCTATTACATATTTTGGCAACATTTTAGACAAATCCTATTCTACTACAGCCGACAGGTGTTGTGCCCAAATGGTGACTTTCTGATCAAAAGTGATCACGGTATATTAAAGTGCGTTTTATAGTTATAGTCCCACATTTTTAGCTGGTAAAAATGAATTGATTAATTATAATCTAGGGCACAAAACAGGTGAAATACTATAAAAAGGATATTTTAAAAATATTATTTTGTATCGAGATGGCCTATATAAACTATTATGTTAGACTAACAGTATCATATATTTTCGAAATATCTATGCTAAACAAGGATATTTGACATAGCAAACAAACACAAATGTTACATGTTATATGATACATTAATTATAGACAATATACATATATTTCGAAAGTATACTGTAGTCCAAAATGATGGCCGCCTAAAAAATGAATATATTTTTAATTATCCTTCATTTATAGTATTTTACCTGCTCTGTGCCCTAGATTATAATTAATCCATTCATTTTTACCAGGTACAAATGTAAGAATATAATCATAAAATGCACCTTTTCATACCGTGATCACTTTTTATCAGCAAGTCACTTTTGGGCAGGACACCGGCCCCAGTGCGTCTTTCATGTTTTCATTTGGGGTTGACAAATACACTTGTTCTAAATATGGCGGGGACGAGTCCCCTGCGTCCTCATTGTATATTTATTGTAATAAACATTTAATCTATGTTATTAAAAATAAAAATGTGGTAATTCCGGTTCGTTTTCAGTGTGATGGCATTCAAACGACCTTAGCCTAGGCAAAATGTCAAATTCACTCAGATTAATCGATATTCAGATTTGTTTTTTGTTCATCATTTGTTTTACAGTAGCCTATACGATGTAATCATAAAACATTTAAATAATAAGTTAACCTAACAGGTAGATGTGTGCAATATTATTATAGGCTATAGATAATATTGACAAACTGGTAGACCTATTGTTATGAACGAAGTGGTTACCAGTAGCCTGTTTAGTTAGTCTACACATTAACGGGAAAACTCACATGAAAACGTTGCTGTCCTGCTTTCCACGCAAACTAATGTTAAGCCGCAAAATACCAAAAATGTTTAACTGACTTCAAATATGGAAGGGGTCACATGTATATACCAACCAATTATCAGTTTCCTGCTGTAAAACACTTCGACTTCTTGACTCTAGGTGGCAGTAATGTTATTGGTTTAATTTGTTGAAATCACAAACATGACATTCTGATGTGTACAGGCCTAGATGAAATGGTGTTCACAAGAGCTATCACTGTTAAACTGAAAACAATATAGGTCTACTATAATGTCTTCTACAGGAACAAGCTATTCCATTGAAATCCCACATTTCTCATAAATTTAAAAATGAGCTAAATAATATTCAAAATGTTTGGGCTTTCATTTTCATATAGTCTACATTGTCACGTTTCTGTTCCTTGCGTTTATTTATTGATCATTTAATTGAAGAATGTAGCCTAATAAGAAGATTACACGTTTGTACTACAGTAGGCTTACTCTTACTACAAGGCAAATGGATGGAACTGTAGAAAAATAAATAATAGGTCCTAGCGCTAGCAAAATCCAGACTGAGGGTTCAGTAGGCTATTAGGCCAGGAATTATAGCTAAACTATGAGCTGCATGTCCTTGATTTAGCCTGTTCTGGGTTAAATTAATCAAATTGCAATGCAGTTTAAGGTTATTCGAGGACTTGATTGGAATCTTAAATTGATTTTACAAAGACGCAGCTCCACTTTTTGATTATAAGATATATAGATGTATATATACATACACATACACACTAATTGAAATAGGCTACTCTAGGTACATTGCCATCTAGTGGTGCTTTATTTGAACACAATTTGACGTGACTAAATAAAGGAAAGGACTTAATAATAATTACAATAAAAAAGTAATACGTTATATTCTTTGATCACTTCCATGTGGTGTGTCTATCGCTTTTATCTGGTGGTGTAAATAAAAACAATGAAAGAGCCACTGTGACTGTTGCCGTCGTGAATGTTGTGAATGTTATCCCTCCATCCTGATCTCGCGAGGCTTCCAGTCGCCTACATCCTCAGTTGGAGCAGATCCTGTGTTTCTACGTAGTATAACGGCCTATGTCAATATTTGGTTCAGTCTTTTGTGTTTTCTGGATAACCATGAAAAAATGATCTAAGCCATTATTTTAGTAATGGCAAATGCATTACAAAATAATATATTTCTCAGAAATTTGTTTATTGAAGGGATTCAAAGAAAATACAATACAATAGGCTTCTCCATAGACATATTCTGGTTGAAGTATGTCCTCCTCGCATATTATAATCTGACTACAGGGAGTCAATGCAACAGATTTGACAAACAACAGTGATTTAAACTAAGTCAGCAAAGGCTTCAAGGAGAGAAGGGCTTATTTTATGGTCTGTGGTCTGTAGATTTTTAACTATGGGGTGGCCAAGGCTAATTCAGGGGGTCCAAAGACCATGACAGACATTTAGCGTGTAACCATAACCTGGCATCTAAAGAGCATAAATACGTCCTGTGATTGCTTGTTTTAAGTAGGAGTGATAATTAACTTAACCTAGAGTTCTTCGGGCAGAGAGTGTAGTCCACTAGGAATATAATCCTTCAATATATTATGAATAATCAGAGTTTAGACCTGCAGCTCAACTATCTTTCTCATACAGTACTGCACTCGCATAGCCCTACTCAGTACTGAAAACACTTGGTTTTCATGAATATATAAGATAGGCCCTATGGATATCCTACTGTATATTTTCATCACAAAAATAAACAACTACAACAGCTAGAAACATATCTACATTTACTGTAACATATGCTTGCTACGATTGGCATACTATCACAAAATATTTTGGAGAAACATAACTCAGTTTATGTTTTTAAAACGCAATTAAATATTAACGGCCTATTGTGTTTTTATTATGTAAAAGATAATAAAACTGTATAGTTTTGTTTGAAGCACATGTTAATTCTTCCATGTCTTGACTAACTTTCAAACTCTTAAGTTCAAATAAAAAGTAAAAAATTATTGAAATACAGAATTATGTTTATGTGCTCTTATTTATAACCCATGAGTTTCATGTGGTATGCTCTTAACTATTTAATTCTATATGTTTTAACTTCTGTTTTAGGCTGTTGGATGAACAACATTCCCATGGCTAACAACAACAACAACATTTTAGCTTGTTGTGTTTCAGCTGTACAGATGCACAAGATGATGGTAGGACCAACGTGGCTCTGGGTAGAACCACCTCTGTCAGTGCACATCGCACTGTTCCATTTTAAGGATATATGTCAATAATGGCTGTCAACATATTATGATTTTAAATTGAATGCATTTCATATCACAATGAGACGGAATACATTTAAGAATAAAATAAAAATACGATGAAAGCGACATTTGATATTAGCGATGATTACAAATACAAAAAAACACCAAACATGCAACAAGTATTGTTGTAAGTTTGTTTGTATTACTAAACATTAGACAGTGTGAAGGTAGCATATATTCTCATGTCTTGTGAAAAGTATTACCATATAATACAATTATTGTCCTATATTTTGGACCAAGGAATATATAAAAGCGTTAAAATGGCTAAGACATGACATGTACCACTGATCAAATACGTGTGTGTGTGTGTGTGTGTGTGTGTGTGTGTGTGTGTCCGTTGTTATTGGACAGCCTTAGCAGGAGGAACAGCGTCTCTGAGCAGCAGGTAGTCGGCCACGAACGTAGGCATATAGGAGAGCGGCAGCCAGAACAGCTTTGCGTCCCAGCCTGGTGAGTAGCGAGTACGTGGACGTACGGCCGCCACGGCGTGCTCCATGCAGGCCACCACCTTCATCAGGTCCCCGTCGGTAATCTTGTCCAGCATCGGCTTCATCACCTTATCCACTGGCAACGAGAGTATGGTTGCAAATGAGAATGCTGCAGTTTATGCTGCTGCTGCGATGAGCAGATGTCTGTTGAATGGAGGATTCCACGTTGCCTTCTAGCATTTTACAAGTCCTCAATCTTTTTAACTGCTAATATTAGTTTGAGCGGCCCGGCGTTAAAGAAGGCTGTCCTTTGGCCCTTCACATGGGAGACTACGGTTCGAACCACAACATATACACACACACACACAAGCCCAGAGCCATGTAAAGCCATGTAGAGAGTCGCGTCATCTCTGTTCACTCCAACGGACCATTTTTTTCTACAGCAATGGCGGATCGTGGAGCCTCAAATTAGCTCCCGGAAGATAGCCGCAAATACTAACAGTACCCTATAAGTTATATTGCAAATATAAATATGTGCATTTATTGACTACTAATTACCAAAAAATGAAGTTGTATATCTCTATAACTTTCGTAACTCTCTCTTTCAATGGCTCTGGATGAGCCCAAGGACACCCAAGACCAAAATGTATCACCCTGGCTCAAACCCCAACACACACACACACACACAAGCCCAATATCTAACCCATATGCACTGAGAGCTCATGGGTTAAACCTCAACGTACAACTCACACTCATCCCACGCACACCCCACTCGCCGGAACGAGGATTCGAACCGCATCTTCACCACGTGAAAGACTTTGTGGAAAACACACTGCTCCGGGTAATAAAGAAGTCGAGAAGGCTGTGGTATATGGTACCACATGGTACATTTTCAATACATGCAGAACAATGCCTCCGTGTTGCCAGTGCTATGCCCTGGTGTAAACATAATGGAACATCTTCAGAAAAGGAAGAGGTGATTCCTCCTACAGTGGGAAGAGGACAATTGCCCTCTGAACATTCAATTATTAAGTAAACAAAACAAGGGGCAGAAAGTCATATAGAGCCAATTTTATGGAGGTTGGGGGAAAAAAATGATTTGCAAACTGTACAGTAAAGCACCACTTAAATAATGATTTAATCCCTGAACATGAGCACGCATTCCTTGTTGTTAATATTAAGGCAAGGTAGCGATAGATTTGAGTCTTTAACAAAAGTTCAATATCACTTTAACAAACCTTTAAAGCTTCAAAAAAAAAAAGAATTCACCTTTAAGTAAATATTCTGGTCCATAGTCATCTCTGACCTCCTGTGGCATTTTATCCCAGATCATTTTGACATTTTTGTAGAGGATAGCCGCATCTGTCACAGCCGTCTTGAAGAAGCCGGGCTCAACGCAGACGACCTTGACACCAAATGGTATCATGTTCCTCCTGAGGGGGTTAAATCAGCGGTCGTTCACCGAAACAACAGCATGTGATGAAAACAACCTAGTAATTTAAAGTTATAGTCATTCTAAAGTTTTAAATTTGTATTATTTTTTACTCTATATAACCGAAAACACCTCTCCCTTCAATGTCATAGATCAGAAGCTCCGCCCCACACATTGGAAGCACATTCCCAAGCCTGGGATATTATTGTGTGGTGCGTACAGCAACGGGCAGCTAGCAAACCGCCAGGAGATATTACCTGAATTTGACAAAAAGTGTGTTGTCTTACTATCGCTGACTATACCTTTATTTTTGCAACCCCCCTCCCACCCGCTGGGGCCCCTCAGTGCCAACCTAAGGCTGTCGTTGAAGCCCTCCACGGCGAACTTCGAGACGACGTAGGGACCGCCAGCGCCGGCGACTCTTCCGAACACGCTGGCAACGTTGACCACCCTGCCCCTGGCGTTCTTGATGAGCGGCAGGACGCTCAGCGTCACGGCGATGACCCCGTCGACGTTCACGTCCAACATAGACCTGTAGTCTTCGATGGTCATCCAATCACAGGGTGCGGAGGGAATGGACACGCCCGCGTTGTTGACCACCGCCCACAGGCCTGGAAGGTCACACAGAGGTTGTACAATCAGTTTAGCTAATTGGGATTAGCTCTAATTACTTGATACATTATCTATAAACACGGTGAAAGATTGACTTCAATGTCAGCTCACTAACCCACCCTGATTGGACCGCCAGCAGGGTGGCTGGGCTAATGCTAATTGCGAACAGGGTTTCCAGACTATAATCTCAGCAAAATATTTTTTTTTGCTGAGAGCATTAGTCCGGTGGAGCCGGGCTAGATACAGATAGGCTAATGCAATTAAAACATACTTTCCCAATTAAATGACTTACATTTCAGCATAAATCACCATGCCTTCAGAAGGATATAGCCATGTATGTGGACTAGCCAACGATATGCTCCAGAAAGTAAGCTTTATAAAGATATTATTGAACATGACACGCTTTAAAAATAGTTTTAATGTCTACATGAAACATGTTACTAAAAACTAAATGTAAGTTAAATATGCAAACTATCCCAATATCTGAAAATTGACAGATGGATGCAAAATCATATTTTTTTTTACGATGGTGCCTGACAGAACAGGAGTGAGTGTGTGTGTGTGTGTGATCTTGAAAGTAGGACATACTCACCGCGCACTCCGACCTTCTCCTTGATGAACGCCGCCAACTTGGCGATGCTCTCGTTGCTCCTCACGTCCAGGTGTGCGGTGAGCAGCTTGTCGGAGCATGTCTTCCTCAGCTCCTCCTCTCCTTTCTCCGTGAAGCAGGCGGCGATCACCCTGAAGCCATGCTGGTCCAAGTGTCTGGCCAGGAGGTTTCCGAAGCCGGAGTCACAGCCGGTGATGTAGACGTATTTGTTGGCCTTGTCGGAGACCCTGGGAAGCTCGGTGACCCAGCGGTACACGTAGTATAAGACTACAAGCCCCAGAATGCACAGGTACATGGCTGTAGGGTAGAGCAGAGTAGCCTACACCTGACCACGCTATAACCAACTGTACAGAATGAAGCAACACTTGTATTTGTGCCACAAGGCTGTGAGTCTTGTGACATCGCAGAAAGCAGAAGGTGTGTGTGACGGAGTCTGTCCCACCGGGGACGCAAACGCTGCTCCCACGGAGTAAAGGGTGAGCGAACGCACCGGCGATACATGCCAAAAGCCAGAGGGCTCTATCTTCTGTCACTAAAGCGCTCTTGAGGTGTCGAGTGAGGCTTACAAAACTTATTGTACAGCGTGAATGGCTGGCTAATCATTTCCATATTTTCTTTAATACTGTAAAATTATATATATATGTATGTATATATATATATGTATGTATATATGTATGTATATACGTATATATGTATGTATGTATGTATGTATATATATGTATGTATATATATATATATATATATATATGTATATATATATATATATACACATATACATATATATATAT
>JAODUK010005621.1:0-10140 GCA_027564635.1 Typhlichthys eigenmanni
AGAGGAGACAGACCACTTAGAGAGTCCTCAATAGAACTCTATGGGAGAAGTACCAGAGACATTATATAGAGGAGACACATCCCGATACCAATGCAGTCCTCCACCACAAGGCTATTCATCCTTTATTTTCTTTAAATGTGTGCCAGGTGGGCACAGTGGAAGCTGATCGATTGTGTTATACACCAGCAAATGGTTACTCATTGCCATTTAGTCAGGATAAAAAGCAGTTTGTTTACTTTCATGTTCGGTCTAGGCATATGTGTGTTTTTCACAGCCTTGTAACAAATACAGTCTGCAGCCCTGTCTGTGTGAGTTCAACGAGTCCTGGCACAGACGTTGGAACAGTTTGACAAATCCCAGTGTCAGCATTTCTCCTGATTACACCCATGGCTTCCATATCCATGCCAAGTATACTTTCCAAAAGCGCCTTAACGGTGGCGTATAAGCTGAGGTGGGTAGAGTATCCCAAAACTGTACTCAAGTAAAAGTACTCTACCTTTTTATGTAATAATGACTCAAGTAGAAATAGTCATCCATTTAATTACTTGAGTGAGAGTAAAATCGTATCTAGTGAAAAGTCTACTCAAGTACAGAGTAACATTTTCATGATACACTTTCTTTCGTCATTTTTTATTTAAGCAGAGCGTAAATTTAAATATCCAAAGTGGTAATGCTGCACTCTTATTTAGTGTTTGCACCTACATCACCACAGATTGGCACGAACACAGTGTTTCCAACATGGCAACCTGTTTCTAACATGGCAACCCGTAAGCTCACAGCGACAATTCAGACCTTAGTGTTGACAACTTTGCAACTTTGCAACGCTTGATTTTTTTTTTTAGACCCTCTGTGACTTAATTTCTAAATGTGACTAGCGACACATTTTAAAAATTATTCAGACCACAATGGGAATGGCGAGAAATAGGCTATATTAGCTGCTGAGTAATCGCAGTCCACAGTCCACGGCCCACAGTCCAACTACAAACTCTCACTCAGGATTGAGTCAGGTCTCCCTCCTAACATACCAGTGATCATACGGAGATGGCGATACCCCTTCCTGCCTCAAGGAACTGCTTACCCCACATACCTCTCTCCGTTCTGCCCAGGGGGACAGGGTCTGACTCCAGGCTTGAAGCAGCCCTGACGTGTGGCGACGTACGTACTGGGTACTGCAGCCGGAAGAACCAACTGCAATACACACCCACGTTCAAAAATTCGTACTGTTTTACTGCTCCGTGAAAATGTTTCCAGGTGCCACACTTGGCTCATATGGTGCTAAATACTATTATATTGGTGCTTATGTACTCATATTCTTTCTAACAATGTCAATAAAGCCAGTTTGGACGATTGTTAGGGTGGCTGGCTTCTCCCTCAGAGATAGGGTGAGAAGCTCAGCTATCCGTGAGAAACTCTGATTAGAGCCGCTACTCCTTTGCGTCGAAAGGAGCCAGTTGAGGTGGTACGGGCATGTATTATTATTATTATTATTATTACAAACTAAACTGTTTATAGTCAGGCATGACTGACCAAGCACTGCCTCAAGTGTTCAGGAGCAGCTAGGCCTTAGGTGTCTTGCTCAGGGATTGTTACGGGCCGGGCTGCGTGTGTCAAGAATCGTACCCAGGTCAGGGACAGTCAGCAGGGACTTGACGGCCCTAATAACCTCTGCTCCATGGTGCATAGGTCTGACTCTCCACGCTCGAAGGTGCTCTTTGATGTACGTGTTGCACTGTTATGCCTGTAAGGTGCAGTAAGACTGTCCAGTGAAAAGTACAGTTTCTTACTGATGTCTGTTGAGATTCAGCCCTTGTCCATGTGCTTCCATGAAGCTATAGCACCGCTTGGAAGAACAGCATCAATGCGTTGTGCGATGCTGGCCTGTATCTATCCTCCAATCTTCAAATAATTTCTTGGAAATCCATAGTTGAGTACTTCTGGGGTCTCTCTGTTAACCTGTATGGGAGCCATACATTGAAACTGTTTGTGAATGGAAGGTATTTTCCAAAAAATACTTGTCGATTGGATGAATTATCTGGTTGTTTTCGTGTGTTTTTGCTGTCGGCAGACCTAAACCACGCCCGTATAGCTATAAACACGATGCTGATTTGAAAACCATGCCCATATAGCTATAAAAGCTGATTAGAAAGTTCAGTTGCTACTCGGACACATTCAAAAATTCCGAAGCTTTCCAGACTGATTCTCATGGCAAAAACGTAACTGAAGCTTAAGTTCTCTCTCTGTATGCCTTTCCCATAAAGAAGTGAGCGTAGAATCCTGCTCTTCTTTTAGTAAGAGATCAGAAGTGAGCTTTATCCAGAGAGCCCCACACGTATCATAGGTGTAGTGTGCACACATTCCAGACGTCACCACGCAATACCCTTCACGTTCTCACATTATACATGCTTGAAAACGCATGGCGACATGTCAACAAAGCCCCGAGTTTAAAGAACACATGTACAGAAGAAACGCCATTGATTACATCGAGCGCCGCATCCATTAAACATGAAGCTCTGCAGGTGCAATATATCACTAAGCAATAAGTGCTGCTCGTGGACGCCCCGATAAATGTTGATCTGCCCAGGGCTTTAACAACCGACACGTTCGGTTTGCCTATTTGCAGAGCGTCTCTGGATGCTGCAGTGTAAACTACAGAATCGGGCCCATGGGAGAGAGTGGAAAAGAAAGGGGAGAATTAAACTTGGTTTTCAGTGATACATTCTCAGCCAGTCCTCAGGGAAGATCACACCCCATTCCCCCCAATACATCATTCTACCAAGAGCAGAATAGTGACAGTGTGAAGTTAAATGCAGAAAAGTACAACCGGGGGGGAGGATGGGGAGGGATTATGGTCCAGGCAGGCAGGAAGGGAAAAACCAGGCACTTATTTTTAATGTCTGCTCACACATACTGTCTCACTCATTATTTATAGCCTTGTCTCCCTCTCGTTCTCTCCCTATCTCCCGCCCCCTCACCCCCTTCTAATATTTTCTAATCCCAGTATTTTATTTTGTCCCTTTCATTTAAATGTATCTCTCTGGACGCTATAGGCCATTACGGGCCAGGCAGTGATTGATACAAGCTGTTGGCCCACAGTTAATGATCTTTCTTGTTCAAACTACATAACCCCCCACCCCCTTCCCCCAGCCAAGGAACATGAACTAATGAGCCTATTAGGTATTACTTGAGAAAGGTCTTGCTATACCTGCTATCAAACATCAATCTGCAGTAAAAGCTATTTGTGGGAAAAAAAATGTTTCTGTACACTAAAAGACAAGGGCCCTGTGTGTGTGTGTGTGCGTGTGTGTGTGTGTGTGTGTGTATACATACGTGTGTGTGTATGTATATATATCTAACACAAAATAATAGGTTCATAAAGTCATTAAATTACCTTTATTAAAGGTATAGTCGTCTTCTGCAAGCTAATTGTAAGATAAAACAATTTTTGTGAATTTCACCAAGTATGTCCCCACATTTCGCTGTCTTACCTTGCGCAGTGAGATGTTTACACCGTGTAAATGCATTTTTCTTCTGTGGATGAGCTCAAATGGCTGAGACAATAACGGTGTACAGAACATCGTAGTTCCCCTGGCAGCTGTAAATTAGTTTGGACATCAGCTTTTGAGGCATTGATCTGAGTCCAAATGTTATGTGATGGATCAGAGAGAGTGAGGGATTAGTTATATGAGGGCGTCCTTGAAAAACCCTAGCAACCAACCAACGGACAACCACAAATCAAACACCGGTGGAAATTAGTAATTAAATGTTTCTGAAACATTTTCACATATTCAACTAGCACTGGCATAATTTTGAATCATCTCAGAATAATGTGTCTTTGGCATTTTAGAATAGCTTTAACACTAACAGAAAATGTGATTGATCATGCAGCAGCATTTTGCCTAGGCTTAATGTGATTTGACAACACCAAACTTAAAATGCAATTCACATTTAGAAAAATTAATATCTTAGAATATCCTTAAGAATATTTAGAATCTAAATGTCATAGTACCCTTTCTTTTAATACCTGTCAATGTGAACACAATCTCTTACTTGTGCATTTATGGGTCTGGTGTTCTGTGTCCTGGGAATTCAACCAGATGACCAACCAATCAAACAGCAGCCAATACAGTGCATTTAAATAGTAAAATAATAATATATCCTCTTTTTGCTGCCTGGGAACTGCCGTCCTTTGACTGCGGGCTTGTGGTACATTACAGACTGTCATATGCACAATGTGCCCGATAGCCCGCCTGCTATTTATCAGGGTTCCGCCCCCGGCGAAGTGGCACCCCGCTGAGATCACAGCAGGATGACTTGGTGTCCTGCTGTGATCTGTCTTGATGCCTCTTGGTTATAATATTGCTGTTACGTTCTCCTGCTCCATGTAAAGCGCTCTACGCTTATTGCATTATCCAATCTGAATCTTGTCTATTTGCTGTTATTTATGATGTCTCTTTGTTGACTTGGTGTTTTTCTCCTCTGTAAAGCGTGTTGCCTTTTAATCATGTATTTACTTTTATGTATTTACACTGTTTTAGTGTTTTCTTCAAGAGGTCTATGTTGTGAATAATTTCTTTCCTTAAAACCCTTTATAGGACAAGTACCCATATTTGGCCATTTCCCTGAACATTCAAAATGGCGTTGCCACACTTCTCTGTAAGGTAGTTTAAACACAATGGCTTTCTCTCAGCCATTCACAGAAAATCAGGCTATATCACAGTTAGTTACACCAGGGCATCTGACCAATCAGGAGCTGCCCGGAGCATTTCCAATTCAGTGTACGGTACTTTCTGAATTCTGAAAATACGCTTTTGCGCTCCTACCTACTCCGACATCTACTGTTATAAAAATTAATAGTTTAGGTGGACAAAAGTTTAAAATGTTCTTAAATAATGAGTACAAATATATAATTTATACATATTCTTAAATAAATATTTTAAAGTTTTTAATTAGAAGGTAATGTGTTTTTCTTATACGTATATATATATATATATGCATGTATGTATGTATGTATGTATACAGTATATACATATATATATATATATATGTATATACTGTATACATATATATATATATATATATATGTATACAGTATATACATATATATATATATATATGTATATACTGTATACATACATACATACATACATGCATATATATATATATATACGTATAAGAAAAACACATTACCTTCTAATTAAAAACTTTAAAATATTTATTTAAGAATATGTATAAATTATATATTTGTACTCATTATTTAAGAACATTTTAAACTTTTGTCCACCTAAACTATTAATTTTTATAACAGTAGATGTCGGAGTAGGTAGGAGCGCAAAAGCGTATTTTCAGAATTCAGAAAGTACCGTACACTGAATTGGAAATGCTCCGGGCAGCTCCTGATTGGTCAGATGCCCTGGTGTAACTAACTGTGATATAGCCTGATTTTCTGTGAATGGCTGAGAGAAAGCCATTGTGTTTAAACTACCTTACAGAGAAGTGTGGCAACGCCATTTTGAATGTTCAGGGAAATGGCCAAATATGGGTACTTGTCCTATAAAGGGTTTTAAGGAAAGAAATTATTCACAACATAGACCTCTTGAAGAAAACACTAAAACAGTGTAAATACATAAAAGTAAATACATGATTAAAAGGCAACACGCTTTACAGAGGAGAAAAACACCAAGTCAACAAAGAGACATCATAAATAACAGCAAATAGACAAGATTCAGATTGGATAATGCAATAAGCGTAGAGCGCTTTACATGGAGCAGGAGAACGTAACAGCAATATTATAACCAAGAGGCATCAAGACAGATCACAGCAGGACACCAAGTCATCCTGCTGTGATCTCAGCGGGGTGCCACTTCGCCGGGGGCGGAACCCTGATAAATAGCAGGCGGGCTATCGGGCACATTGTGCATATGACAGTCTGTAATGTACCACAAGCCCGCAGTCAAAGGACGGCAGTTCCCAGGCAGCAAAAAGAGGATATATTATTATTTTACTATTTAAATGCACTGTATTGGCTGCTGTTTGATTGGTTGGTCATCTGGTTGAATTCCCAGGACACAGAACACCAGACCCATAAATGCACAAGTAAGAGATTGTGTTCACATTGACAGGTATTAAAAGAAAGGGTACTATGACATTTAGATTCTAAATATTCTTAAGGATATTCTAAGATATTAATTTTTCTAAATGTGAATTGCATTTTAAGTTTGGTGTTGTCAAATCACATTAAGCCTAGGCAAAATGCTGCTGCATGATCAATCACATTTTCTGTTAGTGTTAAAGCTATTCTAAAATGCCAAAGACACATTATTCTGAGATGATTCAAAATTATGCCAGTGCTAGTTGAATATGTGAAAATGTTTCAGAAACATTTAATTACTAATTTCCACCGGTGTTTGATTTGTGGTTGTCCGTTGGTTGGTTGCTAGGGTTTTTCAAGGACGCCCTCATATAACTAATCCCTCACTCTCTCTGATCCATCACATAACATTTGGACTCAGATCAATGCCTCAAAAGCTGATGTCCAAACTAATTTACAGCTGCCAGGGGAACTACGATGTTCTGTACACCGTTATTGTCTCAGCCATTTGAGCTCATCCACAGAAGAAAAATGCATTTACACGGTGTAAACATCTCACTGCGCAAGGTAAGACAGCGAAATGTGGGGACATACTTGGTGAAATTCACAAAAATTGTTTTATCTTACAATTAGCTTGCAGAAGACGACTATACCTTTAATAAAGGTAATTTAATGACTTTATGAACCTATTATTTTGTGTTAGATATATATACATACACACACACGTATGTATACACACACACACACACACACACGCACACACACACACACAGGGCCCTTGTCTTTTAGTGTACAGAAACATTTTTTTTCCCACAAATAGCTTTTACTGCAGATTGATGTTTGATAGCAGGTATAGCAAGACCTTTCTCAAGTAATACCTAATAGGCTCATTAGTTCATGTTCCTTGGCTGGGGGAAGGGGGTGGGGGGTTATGTAGTTTGAACAAGAAAGATCATTAACTGTGGGCCAACAGCTTGTATCAATCACTGCCTGGCCCGTAATGGCCTATAGCGTCCAGAGAGATACATTTAAATGAAAGGGACAAAATAAAATACTGGGATTAGAAAATATTAGAAGGGGGTGAGGGGGCGGGAGATAGGGAGAGAACGAGAGGGAGACAAGGCTATAAATAATGAGTGAGACAGTATGTGTGAGCAGACATTAAAAATAAGTGCCTGGTTTTTCCCTTCCTGCCTGCCTGGACCATAATCCCTCCCCATCCTCCCCCCCGGTTGTACTTTTCTGCATTTAACTTCACACTGTCACTATTCTGCTCTTGGTAGAATGATGTATTGGGGGGAATGGGGTGTGATCTTCCCTGAGGACTGGCTGAGAATGTATCACTGAAAACCAAGTTTAATTCTCCCCTTTCTTTTCCACTCTCTCCCATGGGCCCGATTCTGTAGTTTACACTGCAGCATCCAGAGACGCTCTGCAAATAGGCAAACCGAACGTGTCGGTTGTTAAAGCCCTGGGCAGATCAACATTTATCGGGGCGTCCACGAGCAGCACTTATTGCTTAGTGATATATTGCACCTGCAGAGCTTCATGTTTAATGGATGCGGCGCTCGATGTAATCAATGGCGTTTCTTCTGTACATGTGTTCTTTAAACTCGGGGCTTTGTTGACATGTCGCCATGCGTTTTCAAGCATGTATAATGTGAGAACGTGAAGGGTATTGCGTGGTGACGTCTGGAATGTGTGCACACTACACCTATGATACGTGTGGGGCTCTCTGGATAAAGCTCACTTCTGATCTCTTACTAAAAGAAGAGCAGGATTCTACGCTCACTTCTTTATGGGAAAGGCATACAGAGAGAGAACTTAAGCTTCAGTTACGTTTTTGCCATGAGAATCAGTCTGGAAAGCTTCGGAATTTTTGAATGTGTCCGAGTAGCAACTGAACTTTCTAATCAGCTTTTATAGCTATATGGGCATGGTTTTCAAATCAGCATCGTGTTTATAGCTATACGGGCGTGGTTTAGGTCTGCCGACAGCAAAAACACACGAAAACAACCAGATAATTCATCCAATCGACAAGTATTTTTTGGAAAATACCTTCCATTCACAAACAGTTTCAATGTATGGCTCCCATACAGGTTAACAGAGAGACCCCAGAAGTACTCAACTATGGATTTCCAAGAAATTATTTGAAGATTGGAGGATAGATACAGGCCAGCATCGCACAACGCATTGATGCTGTTCTTCCAAGCGGTGCTATAGCTTCATGGAAGCACATGGACAAGGGCTGAATCTCAACAGACATCAGTAAGAAACTGTACTTTTCACTGGACAGTCTTACTGCACCTTACAGGCATAACAGTGCAACACGTACATCAAAGAGCACCTTCGAGCGTGGAGAGTCAGACCTATGCACCATGGAGCAGAGGTTATTAGGGCCGTCAAGTCCCTGCTGACTGTCCCTGACCTGGGTACGATTCTTGACACACGCAGCCCGGCCCGTAACAATCCCTGAGCAAGACACCTAAGGCCTAGCTGCTCCTGAACACTTGAGGCAGTGCTTGGTCAGTCATGCCTGACTATAAACAGTTTAGTTTGTAATAATAATAATAATAATAATACATGCCCGTACCACCTCAACTGGCTCCTTTCGACGCAAAGGAGTAGCGGCTCTAATCAGAGTTTCTCACGGATAGCTGAGCTTCTCACCCTATCTCTGAGGGAGAAGCCAGCCACCCTAACAATCGTCCAAACTGGCTTTATTGACATTGTTAGAAAGAATATGAGTACATAAGCACCAATATAATAGTATTTAGCACCATATGAGCCAAGTGTGGCACCTGGAAACATTTTCACGGAGCAGTAAAACAGTACGAATTTTTGAACGTGGGTGTGTATTGCAGTTGGTTCTTCCGGCTGCAGTACCCAGTACGTACGTCGCCACACGTCAGGGCTGCTTCAAGCCTGGAGTCAGACCCTGTCCCCCTGGGCAGAACGGAGAGAGGTATGTGGGGTAAGCAGTTCCTTGAGGCAGGAAGGGGTATCGCCATCTCCGTATGATCACTGGTATGTTAGGAGGGAGACCTGACTCAATCCTGAGTGAGAGTTTGTAGTTGGACTGTGGGCCGTGGACTGTGGACTGCGATTACTCAGCAGCTAATATAGCCTATTTCTCGCCATTCCCATTGTGGTCTGAATAATTTTTAAAATGTGTCGCTAGTCACATTTAGAAATTAAGTCACAGAGGGTCTAAAAAAAAAAATCAAGCGTTGCAAAGTTGCAAAGTTGTCAACACTAAGGTCTGAATTGTCGCTGTGAGCTTACGGGTTGCCATGTTAGAAACAGGTTGCCATGTTGGAAACACTGTGTTCGTGCCAATCTGTGGTGATGTAGGTGCAAACACTAAATAAGAGTGCAGCATTACCACTTTGGATATTTAAATTTACGCTCTGCTTAAATAAAAAATGACGAAAGAAAGTGTATCATGAAAATGTTACTCTGTACTTGAGTAGACTTTTCACTAGATACGATTTTACTCTCACTCAAGTAATTAAATGGATGACTATTTCTACTTGAGTCATTATTACATAAAAAGGTAGAGTACTTTTACTTGAGTACAGTTTTGGGATACTCTACCCACCTCAGCTTATACGCCACCGTTAAGGCGCTTTTGGAAAGTATACTTGGCATGGATATGGAAGCCATGGGTGTAATCAGGAGAAATGCTGACACTGGGATTTGTCAAACTGTTCCAACGTCTGTGCCAGGACTCGTTGAACTCACACAGACAGGGCTGCAGACTGTATTTGTTACAAGGCTGTGAAAAACACACATATGCCTAGACCGAACATGAAAGTAAACAAACTGCTTTTTATCCTGACTAAATGGCAATGAGTAACCATTTGCTGGTGTATAACACAATCGATCAGCTTCCACTGTGCCCACCTGGCACACATTTAAAGAAAATAAAGGATGAATAGCCTTGTGGTGGAGGACTGCATTGGTATCGGGATGTGTCTCCTCTATATAATGTCTCTGGTACTTCTCCCATAGAGTTCTATTGAGGACTCTCTAAGTGGTCTGTCTCCTCT
>JAODUK010005622.1:0-10138 GCA_027564635.1 Typhlichthys eigenmanni
GACCCAGGACCAGGTGGAGAGATTATATCTCCACACTGGCCTGGGAACGTCTCGGGATCCCCCAATCAGAGCTTGCTAACGTGGCTCGGGAAAGGGAAGTTTGGGGTCCCTTGCTGGAGCTGCTGCCCCCACGACCTTACTCCGGATAAGCAGGAGAAGATGGATGGATTTTTAGAACATAGTGCCTAACAATTAATTATTATTATTATTATTATTTGGATTTTTCTTTCAGACTGGCCTAGATCAGCCCATTACTACACATTTGTTTCAAATTATATTGGGGTATTTACAGTTAAATATGATTAGCCTATAAAATGTTTTTGCTGTACATTTGAAGCATTCCTATGATAGACGTCATGTAATGCCCTCATAGCTTATAAAGGCATTCAAGATGATACATCAGGGACAATCAGACCTTTCTATTGTTCTCACTTTAACTAGTTCTGTTAATTCACTATGACACGTTTTAATGAATGCATGACCACATTAGCTGGGGAGCATAAGAAATGCTTGTTGTTAGCCTGTAGAGGGACAAATGAAACAACTGTTTCATTCTTCCCAACAGTGACTCCGGACAGTTCAACATCAATTGCTTCTATACTGATAAACTCTGACATGGCAGACTTCAGGATGTGTTAAAGAACAGAATAATCTGTTGAATTATTATTACAATGACACATTGTGTTACTTTGATCAAAAAAAGCTTTTGGGGAAAACTCAGCGAAAGTATTACATTCCCACGTGATCATTTGCATATATGACCATGCGTGCTGCATGTACTGACGAGTTTGACAGATCCAACCTGTATAGGCTCGGAAAAAAATCACTGTGTTTCATTCGTCCCAGCTCTCCCCTACTGTTTCGACCTTCAAAATCAAACTAAAAACCTATTTGTACAGTGAGGCATTTAGGTAGCAAAAGCAAATGCTCCCCTCTGCATAGGGCCCTAAATGGTTATACATTGGGCTCCTTTGTGTCGTTTTTGTGTTTCTGGCCCCCGTTTCCATATATCTTTCTCCGAGTGTGGTGAATGGGAGATGCTGTCAAGATCCTGGAGGCTGTGTGCATGGTGCGCCTCTGGCCCTTGGTTTGTCATCGGGGGGAAGATGCTACCTGGACAGGACAGCGTGTCGATGGCGGTGAGCTGGGAAAAGAACTGTGTGCAGAGCTAGTGGAGTAGTTTGTTGGTCATCTCCTGCTCAGTGGGGGAGTGTCATCAAGAGGAGATGCTGACATGGTCCTGGACAATGTGTGGATGGCGGTGACTACTGCTGCCGAAACATGTCTCCAATACAGGCAAACGCTATGGTTTTTGAACGGTCAGGGTCGTGACTAGTGCAAGGACACTTCCTCAGACCTGGGACTGCTGTGGCATCTGTCAGTGACACTTCCCCGGACCTGGGACCCCTGTGGGGTCTGTTACAATTGACAGACCACTCTCAGTTAACCAACTTACAAAATGCTTTATTTTTTTGTGATGTGTTAGTTCTTAAGTACTGCACAATGTGAAACATATTCAAAGTATTATTGCTAAATCATGTTTGCCTATCATCACCTATTGCATGTTAACTGTCCTGGAGGGATGGATTCCTCCCTCCGTGGTCCCTTCCCAAGGTTTCCTCATGGGTTTTTAATCAAAGTTTTCCTTGCTCGGGGGGGGGGGGGGGGGGCCGGTTAAGGGGGTGTGGTTTGTTTCCATGTGAAATGTAGGCTGTAAAGCCCTTTGAGAGTGCAATGTAATTAAGGGCTATATAAATAAATTTAACTTGACTGTGGGACAAGAAGAGAACAAGAAAATAAAGAAAATGTGGTCACCGAAGGACATACAGCAGAAAGCATGGCTCTTCCCAATGTTAGATTATACAATTTAGCATTTGGAGGGAAACATACCCAGAGCTTAGCCTTTTAAAATTGAACACCTAAATATAATACTGTCTGTCTGTGCATATTTCAATTCATATTTTGCAGATTGAAGATATCTGAAATGCAGTGATGGGCAAGCTACATTGAAAATGTAGTGAGCTAAGCTACCAGCTACTCTACGTTAAATTAAGCTGAACTACACTGAAGCTACCCCCAAAAGAAATGTAGCAAACTAAGATAAGCTACATGTAACAAGGCAAAAGTAGTTCACTACATTTAAGCAAATTTTTTTCCTAAATTTTATTGTACCAACATTCAAAAGTGTAAGTCAAACAAACAAACAAACAAACAGGGCAAAAGTGTTCAGTTCAACTGTTTATTAAACAATACGCTGTATTCTCTGCTCTCACTGTTCTTTCTATCACGTAAACTCAGTCTTGTCTTTATTCCCCCTCAATCCCCTGCATCAAAGTCTCAGGCATCAGCGCAGTGATACGCTAAGGTATCACCGACCATCATACTGAAGTGCTTCTGTCGGCTACACATGTAGCCTAAGTCCGTGTATGTGATGGCATCACGTACTGATTCTTAGCAGTTGTATAAAGACTTAAGTTTGAGCTGCATTCAAAAATGCTTGGGAAAATATAGCTTCTGTTGACGCTACCGCACTACTTGATCAATTAGTAGCTTCACTACTGAAAAGCTATTTGATTCAAAAAACAGCGCCGCTACCGCCACGCTACTCAGAAATGTAGTTTAACTAGTAGCGTCGCTACTTGTAGCGACACTACTGCCCAAGACTGCTGAAATGTAGCACTATATGTTTTGTGCTTATGTTTTCTGTTGGATGTCCTAACAGCAAATAGGGGAATTCGTCTTTGCCTATGTGTCCTTAAAAAAAAAAACCAACGTGCTGTGTTACCCTCCAGACTGGTGAGTGGGGCTGAATGCCAGACAGCAAAGGAGTCAACTTAAGGTTACCTTAACTTAACCAGAAGCGTAGCGGAATCACGACGGGCCCAGGTGCAAAACAAATGTAAGGGCCCTATGAAAAGGCTCAACGGCAGACCAGAACATGGTTTCCAAAGAAAAATTAGTTAGCCTAATAGATAACTATAGGCAAAAATCTACACAGCAACATTACATATGGTAATAAGATGTAATTGGGACAGCCTAGCTGTGAAAGTTGACATCTTAAGAACTAGCTGCTATGGCGTGACTTATCCAAAAATTTTGTAAATTAGACTTCATGGTCTCTGTACGTTCCCTTTCAAATGCCAGAAATGAAAGTCTATATTTAGTCTTCCTGTATTTTATCCTGTTAACTGTTGAGAACTAGGTAACTTCACAGAACAGCTTGTAACAGACAAACACGAAAATGATCAGAGAACTCTTCCATTTGAACTAGTGTGGCCGGAGTTACTGCATATAGCATTAGCTGCTGGCATTGGTTAGCTTAGTAGCAGCGCCAGTGCTTCATTCATAGAACTGGAGTTCGGCTAACTATAGAAACAACAATGCTTTGAATGAATATATCCCAGAATGCATTTCATTAACTTAACGTGGTAGGTATTGAAACTATTGAATAGAATAATATTAAGCAAAATAATTTGATATATTGTAATAATTACACTCAGATATCATTAAGACTTGTAAAGTAGAATATAATTTTGGTAAAATCATGAGTGGGATCATGTTTCATATTAGTTGGTCATGATGAAGTGATCTCTAAATATTGAAAGACTCATTGTTCTTGTGATGGTGGTCTGTATTATGCTGGGCTGGGATCACCGGGCCCCAAAGCATCCCGGGCCCTGGTGCGGCTGCACCGTCGAGCCCTACGCCACTGACCTTAACTAAATAAAGTTTTCTGTTGTCATTTATATACAGTATCGATATTAAGAATTATCTAGGCCATTACCTAATGCATTTTATCTGGTTAATTACGTGGTAACAGGTATAATGACATTATGCTGGATTTGTTCTATTTAGAATATTGTCTGCTTATAATTGTTGGTATATGACCTGTCCAACTACTGACAAATGTACTATAAGTCGCTTTGGATAAAAGCGTCTTACACACCGATCATAAATGTAAATCAAAGGATTGCAGTTTTGAGTAAAGAATTTGTTGAAATGATCATGCTCTCCCCCCCCCCACGCCGGGTATCGGTGAACGGCGAGTTCATATGAGATGATCATACGTGGAAGTCGGTTATCTTAGCCAAACACAATATATTTGCAGAACCAAAGTAGCATAGTACAGTGTTAAGTTTATACGCAATTATTTTATTGACGGAGTGAGGTACTGCAATGATGGTGACGGCCAGAGTTAGCACAGCGTAGTGTTCAAATACGTTCTTGAGAAAAGCAAGCAAGCAAAATGTATTTATATGGCACTTTAAAAATATATAAAGTAGTCACAAAGTGCTCTACAGAAAAAATAATATAATACATGAAATGTACAGCACATATAAGACCCAAAAAATATATAAAATCAACATAAAATACAAATAAAACTATGAAATCAATGTCAATGTAGTTTTTCGAAAGCCATAGAGAACAGGTGGGTTTTTATGAGAGATTTAAAAACAGACACTGAGGAAGCCTGTCTGGTGAGCAAAGTTAACGGATTCCACAGTGTAGGAGCTGCCACAGCAAAGACACGATCCCCTTTCAGTTTTTGCCTTCCTTTAGGTACACTCAGGAGCAACTGGTCAACTGACCTGAATGAACAGGTGGGTGAATAAAAGTGTAGCAGCTCAGAGATGGTGGAGCTAAACCATTTAGGCTCTTAAAAGTCAACAAAATAATCCTAGAATGTATGGGCAGATAGTGTAATGAGGCCAGGATGGGGAATATGTGCTTGTATTTATGTGTTCCAGTTAACAGACGTGCAGCTGCGTTTTGAACCATCTGGAGATGGGCAACAAGTGACCATCTGACCCCCACATACAGTGCATTCCAGTAATCCAACAGAGTGGTTACAAAGGCGTGGATTACAGTCTCAAAGTGCTTCCTTGGAATAATTGACTTTATTTTGGCCAGTTGCCGTAATTGAAAAAACCTTGATTTAACAACTAACCCTAATCTGTCTGTCAAGCTTAAAGTCTGCGTCAATTTTCACCCCTAAATTTGTGATTGTTGGCTTGGAGTATTGCGCCAAGGAACCTAACAACGGCATCAACACAGTTTGCGCAGCATTTAGGGACAAAAGTCTTAAACAAAACACACAAGGCTTTTTACAGTTTGACAGAATGACAAAGAAATATTTCCTTTTCGCTTCTTTCATAGCTGCCTGATAATTACGCCAGGAGTCCTTTAACATTTGATAGGACACATGCAGTTTGTCCTTTTTCCATTTGCGTTCAGCCCTGCAGCATTCGCGCCTAATATCACAAGCCAAATCATTTTGCCATGGTTTAACTTTAGTTTTAGGCTGCCTCGTTTTCAACGGAGCCACAGTATCGATCACAGTTTGGCAAGTGGAGTGAAACCATGAGCAAAGCTCCTGTGAATCATTTGACTCTGGTATTACACAGTCCTTCGTAAAAACAGACGAGAACTGACCAGCAGTGGAAGGGTTAAAAAAACGCGACAGCGCCGAGGAGCATCACAAAGTATAACTATGTCACAAGAAAAACAGTCTCAAACAACACTGGCATGTGGTCAGAAAATACTGCGTCACATCTCATATAAAAGCTATGGTTGGAGGGTATATATAAAGTCTATGACTATGGCTAGTCTTTTTCTCAGTTTCTTTAATAATTTACAAATATGTTATTCAGTAAATAATAAGAATAACTTCAATTTATATAGCGCTTTTCTGAGTACTCAAAGCCGCTTTACAAAGAGCACAAAATATAAACAATACAACCATATATTTCAAATGCATAAAATAAATTCTCTCCAGAAAGTGTATTCTCACTTACCTCTCAGTGAAGTGTTGTTACCATGACGACAGTAGAGTGACAGTTCATCAAGATGGAAGGCTGCACTATACTCCCAACGTAAATTAACTAGTC
The DNA here is from genome assembly GCA_027564635.1 of Typhlichthys eigenmanni. Classification (NCBI taxonomy): domain Eukaryota; kingdom Metazoa; phylum Chordata; class Actinopteri; order Percopsiformes; family Amblyopsidae; genus Typhlichthys; species Typhlichthys eigenmanni. The sequence goes on from JAODUK010005622.1 coordinate 5,889, forward strand.
AGGTGTAAATTAAAGATAGCATGAAATACGCTTGAAATGTAATTCTGCATCTCAGATATAGTAATCCTTTTCATGTGATGACACTGAATTCCTATAGAACTATTGACCTGAACAGTTTGATATTTTATATGATAACTTTGTAATCACCGACCCTCAAACCATAGGGATAGACATTACATATTCTGTGTTATCATGTTTGGTTCAAGAGATATGATGCAAAACACATAATTTGATTATGGTGGAAAGTAAAATGGTAGTCATGGCCACCGCAAGGTTATTTTGCAATGGCTCCGTTTCTCAAAATGTTCAGGGCCCCAAACTGTGCAAAAAGCGTTCCAAGTTTCATGCTTTTATGAAAAACTGAACATAATTCACCCTGGACTACTATCAAATAAACCGTGTACGCCACAATTACTACAAGTTGACATTACACTGCTCGGTCCGGCTGAAATAGACTTGCCTAGTTTCTCTTGTTTTTATAGAGCTCTAATATGTCATATTTGCTCTGGCATGACTCCCAGTTGCATACTTTTCCCCACAGCTTTTGCAAATATAGTTGTTGTACTTGTATAATGAGTTTTTAACATAGAACTGTGTCTGACTTAGCAGAGCAGAGGTATAATTTTCATAAACACCTAAAACGTAAATGGCCGAGGAGTCGCATATGGCCATGTGTTTAGTCACCTGGGCATGCACAGTTCATTGACGTTATGTGTCTTCCCCCGGGGTAACTGGTTCTTTGTGACCATAGATAGTATTGATAACAAAGCTAAATTGCTAGTGTGGCTAGCTAGGTGGTCAAAACATAATTTTTTTACTAATGTAAATACACGTGTAATGTGGATGTGGCCTCAGACACAAACATGTACACTTGGCCAGTCTGGGTACGAAAATAAAGAAAATTTCATAACAAAATGTGAAAAAATATGCAAACAATATGCAATTACACTAAATATTTATATACTGAACAGTGGTTTATTGCTGTTATTAATGTTTAAATTACTGAATAAAGCACTTTTCATTTAGCAAATTGGCAAGCCAGCAATGATGAAGGCATTGCTGGCATGTGGCTCTTATAAGTGTAAGTAGCAACAGTCTGTTTCATCCCGGGTGCAAATAGCATTGTTGCCTATTGACACCTGAGTGCTAATAGCATCTGCCATAAATGTTTAAAAGTATATTCCTGCATGTTCTTGTTCAATTTACAATGCAGAATTGTTAGACAAATGTAAGAATGCCTTATTTTTAAGTAATACTAATTAAAATCATGCTCAAACATTACACTAGTCTGTATTTCAAGAAAACACAAGGTAAGGTCAAATAGAACTTTATTAATCCCCAAGTGGACATTCAGAACTACTGTAAGATGTATTAAGATGGCAAGCGCTTAATATTATCACTTAATAACTTATAAACATTCTATTGCACAGACAGGATTTCTTTAACTGAGAAACACACACACACACACACACACACACACACACACACACACACACACAGAAGTAGAGCTCACCGCTGGCGGTCCGACTTGTATGTGGCTGTAAGCTCATCGAACAGAGTGCTGTTCATCTCCATGAAGGCCTTCAGCACATTGTAGACCAGCGCTACAATGGCCCTGGACACATTGGAGAGAGACAATGGGCTGTCAAGGGAAATACCAGTCTGGCTTTTACTGTAGCAGTCTACATTACATGTACTGATTGACAGTAGGCACTACATGTGTAATACAATAGGATAGGATACAATAGTATATTTATACTGCACGTGTACTGACGGGTTCCAGTGTTCTTTGGAGATGCGGTAGAGGCTGGCAAACATGATTGGCAGGATGAAGCTGGAATTCTCTTCTATAAGACTCATGATGTACTCATTATTCCAGTAGTACAGAGCCCGTTCAGCCACCTAGCGCACACAACGGAAACAGGTAGAATATGTTTAGGCTCCATACTGTGAAACATACTGTTATAAATATGCCTATAGTTCAACATTTGAGATAGGGTTTATGACACTTTGATGTGTAAGATAAGACATAATATATCTGACAATCTCTAATTGCAGACATGAAGAAAGAATAGAAGACCTACAGTCATGTGAAAAAGAAAGTACACCCTCTTTGTATTCTATGGTTTTACATGTCACGACATAATCATCTGCTCCTTAGCAGGTCTAAAGATTTGGAAAATACAACCCCAGATGAACACCACCACATGAAAAATTACACCATGATATATTTAACAAACAAAGCCAAAATGAAGAAACCATGTGTGAAAAATTAAGTACATTCAATAGCTTGTAGAACCACCTTTAGCAGCAATAACTTGAAGTAACAATTTTCAATCTGACTAAATCAGTCTCTCACATCATTATGAAGGAATTTTGGACTCCCTTCTTTATAATGTGGCTTCAGTTCATTGAGGTTTGTTGGCATTTGTTCATGCACTGCTCTTATAAGGTCCCGCCACTGCATTTCAATTAGGTTGAGGTCTGGACTTCAACTGGGCCATTGCAACACCTTGATTAATTTATTTTTCAGCCATTCTGTTGTAGATTTTCTGGTGTGCTTGGGATCATTGTCCTTTTCCATAATCCAATACCAGCCAATCTGTAACTGTCGGACAGATGGCCTGACATTTGACTTTAAAATACTTTTGTTTACAAAGGAGTTCATGGTTGGCTCAGTGACTGCAAGTTTCCCAGGTCATGTGGCTGCAAAACAAGCCCAAATCATCACCCCTCCACCACCATGCTTGATAGTTGGTATGAGGTGTTTGTGCTGATATGCTGTGTTTGGTTTTCACCAATGCACAGCGCCACGTTGTGCATTATGGCCAAACATCTCCACTTTGGTCTCGTCTGTCTAAAGGATATTGTTCCAGAGGTCTTGTGTTTTTTGTTCAGATGTGACTTTGCAAGCCTAAGCCATTCTGCAATGTTCTTTGCAGAGAGAATAGGCTTTCTCCTGTCAACCCTTTCTAACAAACCATAATAGTTTAGTCTCTTTCAAATTTTACTGCCATGCACATTAACATTTAGCATGCTATCTGAGGCCTGTAAAATCTGAGATGTAACTCTTGCAATTTCTCTGAGCATTGCACGGTCTGATCTTTGGGTGAATTTGATGGGACATCCACTCCTGGGATGATTGACAACTTTCTTGAATGCTTTCCAATTTTGAAAAAACCTCTCTGTAGAATGATGGACTTCAAAATGTTTGGAAATGGCCTTATAACCCTTCCCAGATTGGTAGGCAGCAACAACTGCTTCTTTAAGATCATTGCTGATGTCTTTCCTCCATGGCATTGTGTTAACACACACCTGAATGCTCCAGACCAGCAAACTGCTAAAACCTTGGTGGTCACACTTGCTGATAATCAATTAATCAAGGGCATTGGATTAACAGCATCTGTCTGCTCTTAAGCATTATAATTACTATGGAATCAGTAAGGGTGTACATATTTCTTTCACACGTCATATCCATTTTGGTTATATGTTTGTTAAATAAATAATGACACTGTCTAATTAGGGTGACCAAATGTCCCACTTTGTGCGTGACAGTCCAGCATTATCATCCTTTTATCCGCATCCCACATATTGAGACTGTCCCGCATTTTAAATTTGGATCTAGTTTTATAACGCTTTTCTAATATCTGGCATTTGTCCTATTGTTGTAAAGACAGCAGCGAAGACTGACATCACGTGGCTGTGTTTGATGCCAATCAAACTGCGTGGGTTAATGTAACCTGTCTGTCACAGACTTCCCTGCCTACGCAATTGTGAAAATTGCCAGGGATCACATCAAGAGATTGCAAATCTAGGAGAAATGATGGAAGCTACTAGGCTACTACAAAGAAACCATAATGCAGCTACAATAACAGGGAAACAACACTATACTTGCACGGCAGCAATCACTATCGGCGTATGAATGTGTGTGTGACTGGGTGAATGTCAGGCAAAATACTGTAAAGCGCTCTGGATAAAAGCGCTATATAAATGCGCGCATTTACCATTTTTTTGGTAAATACATATTATGTCCTGATATGTAAAACCATAGTACATATATATATATATATATATATATATATATACACACACACACAGTGATGGGCAAGCTACATTGAAAATATAGTGAGCTAAGCTACCAGTTACTCTACGTTAAACTAAGCTTAACTACATTGAAGCTACCCCAAAAGAAATGTAGCAAACTAAGCTACATGTAACAAGGCAAAAGTAGTTCACTACATTTAAGCTAT
>JAODUK010005623.1:0-10138 GCA_027564635.1 Typhlichthys eigenmanni
GGTGTGTTGGAGCAGGGAGACATCTAAAACATGCAGGGCGGTAGCTCTCCAGGACCAGGGTTGGGCACCCCTGATTTAGAGTGTGAAAGATAAGAGAGGGATACCCAGGAAACCACAGCCTGGAATGTAAACTAGTGACCAACTTTCAGCGACAAAGCGATGGGCGGATCGCTTGCAGTGTGTCCGGGGCTTTACTCTGCAGCTCTGATGAATTCTGAAACAAAGTAGAATGGCTGTTGTGTCCAGCTCCTACATGCTGCATACTTGACATGACAGACACACCACCATTACATTCACAGCCATTTCTATTATCCAACAGTTAACACTCAGATGCAACCAAGTAATTGTAAATTGAATTTATTGGCAATTTTTTAAATAGACAACATAACATTTAGAAAGTCTAAAGTATCAATGCCATTAGTTTTACACGTGCTAAAACTATTTACAAACAGGCTTGATGCCAGAAAGTGTACAGTCATCTGTCCCTGTAGGATCAGGTGAGGCACTGGCATGTTGTATTCACTATGGCGCATTGCCATGGTGATATTGAACAGTGAGGGACCATCTGTGAAAATAACATTTACATAGGTATGAATAGATGCTCCATAGATTGTTTCCCCCAATTAAAAGGAAATGAAACCCCATGTTGGACCTTGACTGGAACTCATTGACCCGGGACAGTTCCTCACGTTCTGAGAACACATAACAGGACGGCAAACTCAACCAAAACATTCCTTTGGATCCAAAGTAGTTTGTGCGGGCTCTTGTCATACATCTTGGCTGGTTCTGTCCAGAGATTCTAGGCCTTCTTCATTTTGGCAGCGTGGGAGCTGCCGTTCTCGTAATGGACAAACCCGTTTTGGGTGCCATTCTCGTGGCATTTTCGACTGGTGTAAATAACTGTGCCGTTCTGACTCGGTTTAGCATCTTGCTTGGGCAACCGCTTGCCCTTGACGTAGGCCTGAACCCAGAAGTTTGAGAAAAGAATGAAGAAGAAGGTTCCATACATCCAGATGAGGTGGAGGATGATAGGGAACTGATAGTCACAGCTGTCCATGAAGTAATACTGGCTAGCATGAAGAGACACTAGGACAAACTGGGTCTGTTGGGCAGAAACAGAATCTTAAGTCACCAAGTACAATAGTGTTTCGTTAAGTAATTGGCTGAATATTCCATGACTACACTGTTAAATGTGATATTTATGTACTTATTATGATTTACTGTGTTTTTAAATAACCTGTGAAGCCAAAAGCAAATTTGTGGACGATGAAGATGATACATACTGTAATAATAGTTCAAGACATCAGCCTACCATCTGAATCAGATTATTTAGATAGATTTCAACTCCTTAAACCAAATCAGTAACAGGAAAACAACAGGCCCTGATCGTACCAGCTGAATTGCAGTCATGTATTTTTTCCACCAGAGAAACTTCTGGAAGCGCGGGCCAGCAGCTGACAGGCCATAGTAGAAGTACATGACGACGTGCACGGTGGAGTTGACCATGGCATGGAAGGATCCCATTCCCCCTGTGGGCACCCCGACATCATCAGTACACACCACAGCATGTAAAGAAATACAGCCACCCACCCACACAGTGAAGGAAGGCACGTACCGGGAGCATAACTGATGCCCCACCACCAGGTCCACGGCATGATGGAGTGGTGGAAGATGTGCAGGAAGGTGATCTGGCCATGTTTCTTCCTCAACACAAAGAAGATCTGAGAGAGACATTTGGATATGAAGCCGTCATGTTGTACCAAGCAAGGAAGGAGGATGGGGTGTGTATGCTGCATTTACAACAGTTAGCACATGCCTATTTTTTAAGCGACTTACAGTCAGTACGTGTCAATAGTAGAACAGGTTGTTGTAAGCAAACAAGGTTTTAAAGGTGGTGTCAGCGATTGTAAGCTAATGTTTATATAATGAAACATTCAGCGAGTATCTCCTCAACGTCTGCTAGCTGTCTGTTCTGTGTGAGTACTGAAAATAATCTGGTGTTTCTACCCAGCCCTGGCTCTGTAAATGGGAACGCAGAGTGGTGCAGACATGTTCAATATAGGGGTGGAGTGTCTGAGAAGCACCCTATGGCATTGAAGAGGTATTTCTGTTTTGATAAGAGTTCAAGAAAAGTTAAAAGATCAATCTTTCCCCCAGCATCACTGACCCCAACTTTAAATCATTAATTTCCTTTTGACAAACTGCTCTTGTAAAAACTATGCACAAATAACTGAGGTTACAGATGAAACAGACCTTACCGTATCCATCAGCTCAATAATCTTGGAGAACCAGAACAGCCAGGCCACTCGTACCATCTGGTTATATATACAAAAAAAAAAAAAAAACTTTTGAAACTCAAACTATAAGCTTGTTGTTACCACCTAACCCAGTGCAACCCACCAGTCAGGATCAACAACACAGAAGGTATTCCCATCACAATCAGGCATGCAGGAGGTTGAGTGTTTTTTTTTAACTGTATGTGCACTATTGTGGTTGGTAGAACTTGCAATGGTTTACTTAAACCTGACGTGATGTGCCAGGTGTAACCTTCCATAGTTTTGTCTCACTCAATTCTCCAAAATTACCTACTTCTCCCTTACAGGTTGTGTAAAGACAACAGACATAACATGGATATTTAGCTGGGTGTTTGCACATGTACAGCAGTTTTGCCCTTGGGCAGAAAGCCCGAACAGGACATCTAGCATCCTCTATGCTTACAAAGTCAAAACTGACAACACAACGGAGGTTCACCCTGGGGTTTACTGTAGAGACCAAGACTCATTTGCATGTTTAAACAAGTGTACAAGCATAAACACTGGTATAAACAGTCCAGTTCATCGAACCACTAACTAAATATATATAAAATAAACCTAATTTCAAGCAATTAAAATTACATTTAGCTTGTACTGTAGTTGCAACTTTTCATTGATAAATATTTACTTGGTAATTTTAATACATAAATGTTCTTCTGCCTCTTTGCATAAAATCATATACTCTGAATGTAATTAATGCAAACAATTGCAGCAATCATTTGTTATAGTTTTTTTTTTTTTTTACATAAAACAAAACATAAGGTGTATTATCTTCTTTGTTGGGTCCAAAATTCCATAAAAATTTACTATGGATACGAAAGACATTCGCAGACCACCAGACAACCAAGCGACAATGCTAGTATCCACCAAGAAGATTGATCCTGTCTGCCGACACCGCAGGGTGGATTCTGCAATTCTGGGTGGATTCTGCAATTCCAACATAGGCCACCTCGAGTCTTATCAGACAACTTCAGTTCCAGACTTACTCTTAGTGCCTCTGGGCTGTCAGTAGTGTCGATTGGGTCACATCGCCAGGTGTAAGTCTTCACCCATCCTGACATTAGGAACTAGTCATAAATAAAACAAACAAGACATAAGTCAGTTTGGAAAGACCAGGTAATATTCTACGCAAGTCAGATCTATAGTTAGATGCCAAGTCAAACCTGAAATTAAATCTGCCATTTTGAAAGTGGGACAACAGAGTCTATAAATTTGGTTGGTTTAGTACCTCGTACACTATGAACACTGATAAGACCACTAGTGCAAAGTTGTAGATGATCATGGGACCCTTCAGCTGGAACGGTTGCCGGTTGGCCATGATGCGAGGCCCCAGGTACAGTACAAAGAACAGGTAGCAGAACAGGATCGCAGTCATGGGAACTGGACTGTGCATCAGTGGATAGTCCTTTATCCGTGGGTCTACAGAAATTCAGACACAAATCAAGTGAGATAAACTGTGTTCAAGAGAAGTTTAAGGTTCTCCTATTTAGTCAGGTAGCGATATTGATAACTAATTTTCCTGACATTTAAACTAGTCTAGTCAACTTAGAAACAGAAAAAACTCAATGAACACTAAAAACTGAGCACAATTTAATCTACAAGGTTCATTCTCCAAAAAAAGTGCCATTTCAAACCGTTGAACACTCAATAACCAAATCTGACTAAATGCCCGTGGCACAAACTTGCATTTCTAAATAATACAATATGTTATAAGAACTTGAACAGTTTCAAATGCAATATTTTCTCAGACAATGTTTAACTTTATAATTATACAATGTTAGATGCATTTACATTTATGGTGCAGACTAGCGAGGGTAGAAACATCCAACAGACTAATCATGTATCGAAGTATATATTTAGATGCACACCCACCAATCCCTTCCACGAGGTAGTTATAAACATCCATCACATGTGAACCAATCTCTTGAGGCATTTTGGACATCTGGTACTTAAATTACCTGTAAAAGAACCAAAATTAAAATGAAAATGGTGAAAACTGAGGTAATAACAGGTAATAAAAACCATTAAAAACAGCAGCTTCATAGTCATCATCTGATTGTGCAACAGTAATGGATGATGATAATGATTGGCTTGTTAAACACCACCAAGAGCTAATCCTTTGCCAAATAAATAAACATTAAACAATCCCAGAATGCTTTGCTTCAACTTCAGCCAATCATCAGAGATGGCCTGACAGTGAAGGGGCTGGGCCACAGGAGCAGGCAGGCATAGCGCTCAGTAGATGAGTAGGGTTAACACCAACCCACAGCAACACAATGCATTAGGACATTCTTCAGATGAATCCCACAAAGGATCTTTCAGTACACATAACATTTTACATCCAGTTACATTTGAAAAGCTTGTTGACCAGAGAACATTTGTTCATAAAGTGGAATTGTTGCATCTAAAGGTTTTACACCCCTCATCATCTTACCCCCCCCCCCACCCATTCCTGAGCCTTGCAGTATCACACATGAAACCATAAGCACTTTTGAAGACCCAAGCTTGTGTGTAATGTAGGCTAATCTAGTAGCATTATCATTGTCCTCCCCGGTGCAGCCCCTTATGTCATGCCCTTATGACATAATGTCAGTAATACCACATCCTGGAATGAAGGTCTGGACATCTGAAGTTTGAGAGGTGCTGCTGAGAAAATAGCAAAGATATAGGACAAGACAGCATAACAAGAGCGTTAGCTTTAGAACATTGTTCTTTTAGAAAGGTCTGAAGTTATTTCAACATAGCTTGTATATCAGCTGTTAATTATTTTCTGAATTAAATGACACTATGTTGATAATATGTGATGTTGTGAAATGTATAAGTAATGTGTAACCAACATGGATGACATGCTGATATTCCATCAGAATTCTCACGTACGATGTCAGGTGTATGACATATTCAGCTAGCTATTGACAAATGTATCGCGCTTTGTATAAAAGCATCTGCTAAATGCTGTACATGTAAAATATTTTCCTGAGACTAGAAACTAAAACATTCGCAGAAATTAGATACAGGATGCATGTCTGTAGGATACTGGAGTATGACTTTAACATAGTTTTCATTTCTAAACTGCTAGAATTGTATTACTGTATATTATATGTTCAATGTGAAGACATGTTGAAATAGTCCTAACAGTCACACACGCCTATGTTTAAGGTTAGTCTTAATGCTTGAAGGCATGTATCTAAACTATACAGAGAGACCGATTATTACCAACACCAAATATCTATTCCTTGCAATGATACCTCCGGTTTTCACAATCAATATGTTGACAGACCACACGTTATATCAACCATGAAGGAACATTTGGTTATACGTCCTATGTGAAAATCCAGCATGCCAAAATAAAGCATGTACAATCCATGTCTCCTGGTCTGCAAAAACTTAGAATATGAGCATAGCTTATCAAGGTGCAATCCCTATTATACCCAACAAGTCATTTCAGAGAACTCTTACACAAATGGTTGTGGTTCTTTATGAACTGGATGTTGACGCAAATGGGTGGGGTTGCCTCATGTTTCAACAAGAGCCCCATCGTGTCTGTTGCGACAACACGCATCGAAGTTCAGTCAGTCTTCAGTCAGTCAGTTCTGAGGAGAAATGCTAAAGGTTACAACATCTTGCTGGTAAACTGTCTGAGGAAGGAACAGAGGAGTTGGTATACTCCTTCCCAAATCATACTGCATCTTTCATGGAGAGTCCATTTGGACCTGAACAGTTCATTGTAGATTGTATGCTAAGTGGACCCACACCAAATCATTAGTTTTTAGATCTGCTCAGGACAATAGCAGCAACCGTATGGATTTAATCTAATTTGGTGTTAATGTATTAGATTCAAGAGCCCTAAAATGTAAAGACTAAAATGCAGTCTACAGTGGCTGCAATGTTGTCCACTAACAGAAACTAGGAGAAATGAGGCAGTGGGAAAGTCTTGTGACTATGACAAGCCTACACCAAGTCAGAAATTACTTCCTTACCCCAAGGCAGCAGAGGAGACACCAGATACCAGCAAGTGAAAATCCAACCACCGTCCAAGTCCAGCTTTATTTCATACTCATTATTACTAGTTATTATATTATATTATTATCAATTATTTGACACAGCCGACTACTTGACTTCATTTGTTTAATCTGTTTTCTTTTTACATGTAGCCATTATATTGTTTTTACAGTTCAGTACAGTGCCCTCTGTAAAATGGGTACCTACAAAAATGCCATGTTTAATGTATGATTAGTATCATTATTAGTATTACTGACAGTCAAGAAATTCAATTCATACGATGTTAAAATAAAAAAAATAAGACTGTTCAACTACTGACATCAGTTTCTTTACGTTAACCAATAGCCACAAGATAGGTTGTGTGTGTGTGTATGTATACATAAACATACAAACACACATTGATTAGTGAAGTTCAGACATTTGCCCGCTGTACACAATGCTAGGCTGTCCACGACAACTAGACCCCTAGATTTCGAAATCCCATGGTGACAGTGTGCTGGAAAAGGAAAAAGAACGTTCCCTCCGAGAGCCCTGCCATCATATCACAGGCAGGAAAAAAAGGCATCTCACGAATTAGGAGTTAATGATGAACAAGAGCCAACAGAACTGCTGCCGGTGAGACTAGCAGCATTAGCCTGGTTAATCAAACGGCAGCTTGTGTTATATAAAGAATGGACAGGGCTGCAATTTGACATGTCAGCCCCGAGGTTCTCTGTCAAACACAGCCAACACCAGTCAAGGCCTCCCTGAGCAGGAATGTAAACACTCAGACCTGTGCTGGGCCATTTGCTCAAGACCACAGTTAGTTTTGGTTTGTTAAAATCAAGTGTGAAGCACTTGGCTTTAAGAAACGTGCTATGTAAATAAAAAGTAAAAAGGTATTAGTTCCCTTCCCAGTACACAGAGGGTCTTCTCTTACCTCAAATCGGCAGCTGCCCTTCACAGCAAAGGCAAGGCACTCCACAAGCTACAAGGGCAAGGACGGCAACAGAATAAAAAGAGAAAGATAGTTAGAAAGTAAACTGACAAAGTGTGACTGGTACAGCAGTTCTCCAAGGCCCCACCCTCCCGGAGTCGTGGATGAATAACTAGCTCAGGGGGGAGGGGGGGAGGGGGAGCAAGGCAGAGAGACAGCCCCTATTTCAACCTACACAACAATAAGACCTTTAGTGATTGGTTGCATTGTGGTCCCCACCCTGGTCCCAACAAAAGGGAGTTTTCACTTTTACCCAGCCACCCTCTTCCCCTCCCCAGTTTCTCCACCCAGTTCCCTGACACATACAACTCTGGCGTGGCCCGTGGGTTTCTTTCACAGCAGGCCCATAATATTATTTGCAGGCAACAGGCAAGAAATCAGTAGAGACTCTGTTATCGTGAAGGGGACCATTGTTCTACAAACAGACGCTCTGATTGGCCAACACCCAGAAATCCAAGTTGGCACCAATATATTTTTCCATACCCAAGGGAAAATCAATGTTCACTGGTAATTATTCAGATTTCATTCAAAATATTAAAACACAACATTGTGCACAATTGTGACAATAAGCAGTCTCCACAAAATACTGTACCAAGACACCAATACACACACACAGCTGGCAATTCCAAAACAACACAGACCATTAATGCTACAACATGCACGAGAGGACAACTAATAGAATACTTGTTCTTATTTAACCATATAATGACATTTGACCTTCTCCACAATAGGAAATCACAGAGTGTGATGTTCCTGCCACACCCATCTCCAGCATCAACTTCATTCTGCGCTAAGCAAAATATCCTTTTTACATTCTGCAGATCTGAGATGGAACTACAGATTGTCTGCATACAGCTTGTAAATAAGCTTCATTATATCTTATAACTTATTTACTCCTTGATACATTTTTTATTTTATTCCACAACTGCTTCTGCAAGCCATAGAAGATACTTTGAAGAAGAAAAAAAACATCACTACATCTTGCTCCAGCCTACTGTAACTACAGCCTACTCAGATGTTTGACAACACTGGATAAACAAAAGCTTAAAGTGTAACTGCACCCTAATATGTTTTTTGAACTGTAATAGTAATAGGATTGATCTGTGATGAGACATCAATGTTGGTGTTAATATCGACAACATTTCCCTTTTTGTAAAAATCTGATTTTTTTTTGTGCAGGAAACAGAACTACACGTCATATACCCCCCCCCCCCTCCGACCTGGCTGTTTTCATTGGTACACTAATACGTCATCAAATTCCAATGTTAACGTTAATGTTAAGACTGTTGAGACTGACTGGAGTATATGGGTGTGTGGTGAAAATATTAGGGATGGCACTGATACGATACTGAGATCAGAAATCGGTCTGATACTGACTTAAATAGCTGTATCGGTGACAATTGGACAGTTGTAAACGATACATGGGGCTGATCCAAGTAAATTAATTTACACGCTTAGGTCTACCGTCAAGGATCAGCCATGTCTGACCTACCCAGGCCACACTATCAGCAGCAGATTTCTAAAATGCATCCAAGTCCTAAAATAGAGATTGGCTGTCATTTACTTTGCAACTTAACTTAAAAATGTATTTAACACTGGAATCGGATCGGGACTCTGTATCATCCGATAACCAAAGTGCCAGTATCTGTATCGGTATCGGGACTGAAAAAACTGGATCGTGCCATCCCTAGAAAATATTACCTGAAACACTGGTCTCATTGTATAAAGACCCCCTCCTCACCTTGACTTAGGTTCCAGGAACAATAGAGAACGCAATGCATGTACAGGAAAGCCCCCATATATGCCCATTATTCAGACAAAGGTTTGTTGATAAACATTGCCACAATCACACAAACATGCTAGGACAGCCAAAGTCCACATATGGTGTCATACGAGAGAACCAGATAGAAAATAAAAATAATGCTACAAACAACAAACATCTGTTATACCTAGCCTACTTCTAAGATGTGTGGCGTGCAAAAATTACAGTTAAAATATTAACTTATTTATAAGCTTGCACATTTTATCTTTTAAAATTACTAGATTATTATTAAGATTTCGCAAAGTAGTCTATAACTAGTAAATTTGTGTAATAACTAGTAGGGGAGAACAGGATATGTCGAGCCAGTGGGTAAGATGAGCCACCCACTATATCTAGGTAACCACAAACAAGTATTATTGTGTGACCACATATTAAGGAAGTTTAGTTCACCTTGGTCAACCTTGACCACCCCCTGCAGAGGGAGTTTGTGCTCCTGCCTTCTGGTAGATGATACAGAGTGCCAACTAAAAGGACTAAGAGATTCATAGTCTCTTTTTGTGTGTACAGCAATAAATAGTTTGAATTGTCATAGATGATAACTTTTTAGTGATTTTATGTGCTGTTTGTGTATGGAATATTGTCTTTATGTTGTCCTTTGTGTTTTGTGGATCATGTAACTATACCTGGCTGCAGCAAAAATTTCCCCATGTATGATAATAAATTAATTTAGACTTTGACCCGTCTTAGACTCAAGCACATGGAGCAGGTAGTATGCAAACCAGAGCAAAATAAATTACTTATCATGCCAAGTTAATTAATAATTTTTCAAACGTTATCCAGTTCTGCACCTTAATTAAAATCTATGTTTCAGACATTATTACATGTTATTTCAAGTCAGTGTAAACTACTTGTGACGCAGAGTCTGGGATGTGGTGAGTGCAGGCGCAGACCAGGGAAGCACAGGCGGATAATGCTATTAAAGAGCTTGAAGGCTCGTAATCCTTTATTCAATGTCGGTGCGAACTCCGTCGCAGACGACAGACAGAGAAACACTAAACAATCACGGACAATGACAAGACGAACAAGACA
>JAODUK010005624.1:0-10138 GCA_027564635.1 Typhlichthys eigenmanni
GGGGGAGAATGGACACCACTCACACAGCCACCTGCTGGGTTTGTTTAATGTGTGTGGACTGAAAACAGGCCTGGGATGATTGGGGAGAGGGGGTCAGCAGAAACCATGGAGACCCTGTGTTTAGACAGCGTTGCTCACAGTGAATCTCTTACAAAGTGGATAACAAGTGGCAGGCCAAGGCTGTTATTAGGCAACACATATCTTCTGAGAACACCACTAAGCTGATTCTATGCTTATCTGCCTGCTTGAAGACGTGCCAGAGCTCTCTGTGTGTGTGTGTGTGTGTGTGTGTGTGTGTGTGTGCACATGCCTGTAAAAGGAGAAGTGTCTGTGGGCTGAACACACTGCCTGGGAGGACAGTCTCTGCTAACACATTTAGCCTCAGCACAACCTCTCTAAGGACTATTTTCCATTCAACCCACGTTAGTTATTTGGAAGTAGAGGGGAATGGGGAATGGGGGGGGGGGGGGGGGTGTGTGTTATTCTCCTGCCTAGGTCAGCCTCTCACAGCATAATGTCGTTAGTGACACATCCACTGAAGAGATCAGCTGCGTTCATGCTCCCACTGAGAGCCCGAGGCGCTCACCTCCTCTCGGGGCTGAGCACGGCCTCTCTCTCCTGCCGGTCGGGGCTCCTCAAGCGGCTCCTCTTCTCCGCCTTCCTGGCCTCGGCCTCCTGGCGGCGGGAGCGCGCCGCAGAGAAGCCCCCGCGCTGGGCGGCCAGGTGGCTGTCGGTGCTGGCCACCGTGCTGCCACTGGCGTCCGAGTCCAGCGAGCTGGCCGAGCCGCTGATGTGGGAGCCGTTGGAGAGCAGCGAGCTGCCGGAGGGGAAGGGGTCGCTGGGGGCCGGGGAGAGGCAGCGGGGCACGCCCCCCAGGCTGAAGCAGGAGCCCGTGGGGGACAGCAGGTCGCCTGGAGGCTGGGGGGTGGAGCCGTGGAGCGGCAGGACGCAGCGGTCCACCTCGTCACCGTTGAGGGAGCCGGAGTCAGAGCCCTGGGCCACACCAGCAGGGGGCAGTGTGGATCCCAGCGGGGGCAGGTCAGCAGCAGACCATACGGCTGCCCCTTCAGCCTCCCTCTGGTTCAGCTCCTCCTGCCAGATGATTGAGCTGGAGTCCGGAACCTTATCCGCCTCGGGGATCCCTGAGCCGGTCACCGCCACCTTGGCTGGGCCTGGCTCCTGGACACAAGGACGACAATAAGGTCCACAGGACACACACACACACACACACACACACACACACACACACACACAGAGAGGACGACAATAAGGTCCACAGGACAGACACACGCACACACACACACACACACACACAGAGAGGACGACAATAAGGTCCACAGGACACACACGCGCACACACACACACACACACACACACACAGAGGACGACAATAAGGTCCACAGCACACACACACACAGAGAGAGCACAACAATAAGGGTAGGGATGTGTCTGAGTGCTAGGGGGAGGGGTAGAGATGTGTCTGGCTGCTGGGGGGGTAGAGATGTGTCTGGGTGCTAGGAGGAGGGGTAGAGATGTGTCTGGCTGCTGGGGGGGTAGAGATGTGTCTGAGTGCTAGGGGGAGGGGTAGAGATGTGTCTGGCTGCTGGGGGCTGAGGACACTACCTGGGATGTGGCCGGCTCCACCTTGCGCTTCTTCTTCTGGTTCTGCTTGTTGGTGCGGGGATACACCACCAGCTGCTCGCTCCACCTGCACGGCCACATTATTATTACAGCGGGACCCCTCCCCCCACAGCACGCGCACACACACACGCACACACACACCCGTTGATGATCTCCTTGTTCTCTCCCCTGATGAAGTACTCCTGGTCGGGGGTGATTATGCACAGGGCGTTCTTCTGGCCCGTCTTGGGCTCTGCGTCGATCACGTCTGTGCACAGGTTCATGTTGACGGTGCCCTGGGGCAGCGTGCTGGGCTGGAGACACACAGCACACGTCACACTCAGACTACAGTCTCTATGTGTCGGCCATATTTACGTAGGCTTCACATTGGCTTCACACAAGCTTCCATTAGGGCTGTTGAAAATAATCGCTTCAACGATGCATCGCGATGCGGACGGAGGCGATTCAGCATCGACGCAGTGACAGACCACAATGGATTACAGCCTAGCCTACTGACGTTGCATGATGATTTTCCGTCTGCTGCAGTGTTTCCCTTATATGTATGCAATAGCAGCGCTATTCGCTGCTGGAAAATCTCCGCACCTCTAACAAGGGAAGTGGAGAGGAGGACTCAGTGTCTTTATCTCTTTATAAACATTATTATTTAGTGCTACGGACGGCGCTTCATAACCAGGTCAATTCACACACAAAACAGCACATTAAAACTTGGGGTTAGCCTACAATGCATCCGAAGGTGCTTTAACAAAGTTTTGACCAAAGCCTGTGAATACTCATGTACATGTGATTTTTATAAATTAATTTTATGAATATGCTAAAATTTCAAATAAACATTTTTCACTTCGTTATGGGGTATTGAGTGTAGACTTTTGAAAGAAAAAATATTTTATATCAATTTTGGAATACGGCTGTAAGATAACAAAATATGGAAAAAGTGAACTGCTGTGAATACTTTGTCGTCAGCACAAGGATTAGCATAGTAGTATTACCAACAAGCACGTGGTAGATGTTAACATGGCGCAAGTAACGCTGATAGCGTAACTTACTGTAAGTGCTCTGTATATTTATGGTATCAACAATTCAGAAAAAGTCAAGGTCAGTCATTTCTGCCCATTTCTCCTTTCTCCTGTCATACTAGAACTACAGTCTACACAGCGCCCATTAAACAGTAGTGTAAATACATTCTTAAAAGAATGATTTGTAAGAAAATAAAATGTCCATCCAGTCATATCATTTAAGATTTCTTAGAAAATAGTGTTAAAATCTCATCTCGTGATTGAGGTAATGTCAAATTTTTATGCCCTTTTACTAGAGACAACATAAATTTTGTAGCAGTAGAACAATCTAGCATAAATTTCCCCTATAGTCTCATGTCAAAATAAACTGTAAATCCACTTTTTAAAGCGGGTATTTAAAAGAAAACCTTCCCCGGGGGAGCCTGCCTGAGATAGACAGCAGATAACAAACAAAAGTTAGTTTATATATCTGACTTTGAATTTATTAATGAGGTAACTAGGGATGTGCAATAAAACGTTATATATCGTATGACAATAGAAAAACATCTACCCTCTTAAATTATGCGTTTATATCGTTGTGGGGAAAATCACACTTTACTGCAATAATTTTCGTTCATTGGAGTCCGTATTTTGCACTGGTTACTGTCGTTTGCTTTTTAATGGTGAGGCTTTTATTGCATTTCCAGTAATGTCCGCACATTGCGGACATTACTATCGTGTAATCATCAAATTGAATCATTGACACGATAATCGTAATCGAATCATGAGACCACTGAAGATTTACACCCCTAGCTTCCATCCACTACCGGTAGGCCACCCAACAGCAGAAGCACAATACAACAGGCATCACACTATACATGTTAGAAAGTGAAAAGCTCTACCATACTATTGATGTTTAGTCCATCAGAGAACAGCCTGTACAGTCTGTTATCAACAGGTCTCCATGGGAACCTTAAACAGTTATTCAGTTTCAGTGAATAGCAAGGGCAGCAGGATGAATAGAGATGCTGTGTGTGTGTGTGGCGGGAGAGAGAGAGATGGATGGCCTTAAGCATGGGGATAATGATCTCACCATGTATTCCTGCCTCATACCTTGTTGTACTATCAACATTAGGAGAGCAGAATTCCCCTAGACTTCCTCTGGGAGGCCTGCTGCTTACAGTGGGTCTGCCCAGCCTCCTGCACGCCGCTATCAGGCTTCACTGTGATGCAGATGTGAAGCAGGTGCTGCTTCCCTGACCGGCTCCTTTTAAGGCCACAGAGTGCTTTATTAGATCTGCCAGGAGGCTCCCAGGGGGCTGCCAAATATGGCCATTCCACTGGGTCACACGGAAAACATTTGATATGCTGCGGAGAGACTCTTTTCATGTGTGGGAAGTCAAAAAACAGGGAAGGAGGGGGAGGCCTAATTGGGGCTGTTGGGGAAATTGGAATGACCATATATTCCTAATATTTTACATCACATATTATGTTTCAGATTAGGTCACATTTATAGTGCATGTGTATTATTGTATTAATCACTAGTGTTTTGTATTATAGCTTGCACACATTGGTAAACAGTGCTCAACCAGAATAGATAAGTCCAGAAGAAGGGACACTCCTAACCCTTTCACCTTTTATATTTCCTATATTACTGCTAGCAATGTATTCCTGTACTTTAGGAGAACAGAAGTAAGCTCTCAGCTGTTTCCTAGAGACAGATAACATTGTAGCACCAGCACTGTACTCACAAATAGACAAACTGTATGTTAACACGTCACCACACTAGGTGGGACAGACCCGAATACAAGAATGTACTTTTTCTTTGATTGTCAGAGCTCTCTTGAATAAACGGCTTGAACGGACCTGGCTGTTTCATGGTGTTATTGATGTCAGTGCTACTTCTTAGCTGCGACCTTAGATACCTTAGGAGGGTTTGGGGTTCTGAACCTAACATTATGTTCTGAACCTAACAGGGGGCTATTGAGTGCCACAGAGGATACAACTGAGACGAAAGTACCATTTCAAGTACTGTACTGGAACAATATTTACACTAGGATGACTGAACATAAACATGACCTTATTCGTTAGCAGGGCTTCAGCAGTGCCATTAATGTATAATTGTGATGTTCCTAGCCTAGTCTCACCGAGTCAGCCTTTACATACAGAAAGTCTGGGACACAGCGCTGGCTAACTGCATCAGTATCCGCCTACTTGACATACGAGGTATTTTGATTGACATGCACAACGACCAACTACGTAACTCAATGACTAAGTCGGTCATTAAACTTCTACATAGGAATCTTTTGAGAAACTTACCAACACGATTCTGGCTGTTTTCAGGTAATGTTCTGTTTGATAGTATAGGCTACTGTTAGTTCTTAAACTATGTAACAACTGAAATTAGCACAAAATAAAAAGCAGGCTGCTGCACTTCCGTCGCACCCGAATTACATCAGTATCCGCCTACTTGACATGCGAGGTATTTTGATTGACATGCACAACAACCAACTACGTAACTCAATGACTGTCGGTCGTTAAACTTACCAAGAGGAATTTGTTGGAAAACTAAACAAAGGGACTCTGGCTGTTTACAGATCTTGTAAATCACTAACATTTGTAGGCTATGGTTGATGCTTAAAATAAATGTTTAATTTTAAACAAGTAAATAAAGCAGTGCACTAGCATCACACCAGAAATTACGAATGCATACTTGACAGCCAATGGAAATCGACAGTATTACTTCCCGAAAGTCAGATAGTTCTGTGTCGAGCTTACAGGGGTCTATCAGACGTTCAGCACAGAGTTGTCTATGTGACGTAGTGCTAATGAACGGAAGAGGCTGAGAGACTATTACTAGCCTAGCTTGCTGATGGATGGACTCTGGGTTTGACCAAGAGGACTACAATGGCTGGAACAGAGCAAAATGTCTAATTAGAAAAGTGTATGAGCTGCACTAAAGGCATCTGCTTTAATCCAACAGCCTCTGTAACATCAACTCAGTTCCTTTACATTTACAGCTGATCCTGGGCCTGTGCATGCACAGGCAACTTTGCTGTTGCCTAGAAGCAGCTCGCTGCTAATGGCACCAAAACAAATCAAGATGTGTCGGCAAAGGCGTCCATTCAAAAGGCAGCTGAATTATAGCAAGGTTTGAGTTTTACACAGCCAATCCAGTCCCACATCCTCCGATTGTGTCTGCCCTCCATGGGGAGGGATATTTTTATCCCCACAGCGGGATGTTATTAAAATCAGTGACTTTTCTCACAGCCTCTTCTTGAGGAGCCTAACCTCTTTGGGAGCATGACACTGCTAGAGGCAATAAAAGCAGCATGTCTGAAATAGAAACTTCACCATTCTCCTCCATCAAGTGAGAATGTGTTCAGTCTTTAAAACAAGAGGAAACATTTACTGCAAAGTCACACGATGCACTCAGTTTCGTGTCCACTAGTGCATGCAAGAGCGCGATGAATGTGGGTGACAGTGTCGCAGAGCGGGGCGACAGCTGATCCAGAAGTCGCTGGTTGGAACCCCGCTAACTCCTCACCAAGTACCGAGGTGTCCCTGAGCAAGACACCTAACCCTCACTGCTCCTGGTGGTCAAATGGTGCCTTGCATGGCTGACATCACTGTGGGTGTGTGAATGACGTTATACTGTACAGTTCACTTTGAGTGGCCAGAAGGTTGGAAAGGCGCTATATAAACACAGTCCATATGAAATGTATAGCCGTCTCAAAAAGAATACTGTACAACCATGCTGAAAGGCCTAAACATAGCCAGCTTTTGAATTAGCCAGAGTACACCCTCTCTATAAATTATAAATGTGTAAGGGAGCGTTAACAAGGCTGCGTCAGTGACAAGCCCCATCAGAAACCGCCATGGCAGGGCTGCTGTTTTACACACGCATGTGCCATTAAAACTGTTGTTTGTTAACACACAGGAACAGCCAGACTGTGTGTCAGACCACCGTCACCAGGCTAGGGTGACACACGTCCATAGAAAGCAACATCTCTAATTAAGCTGGTCTACAGATTACAGTTTGATGGTGGTGGGGTTTACAGATGATGGTGCTGTGTTTTCATGACCATTGACCTTTCACCCCTAGCGCTTAGAGGGCGTTTCAACCATAATCACCCCCCACCAATGAATTGTCCACCCGCGGAGCTCTAAATCAGTCCTTGACATTATCCACTGAATTGTCTGTCTGAGCCCCTAGCTAGCTGAACTAGCACACTCTTTTTTTAGCTGCCCGACCATCAAAATGCGCTAGGACCCCGGCCCACCAGCCTTAGTACATGCTGCCGCGGCGGCCCATGCATGTGGAATGTCTGGGTCTGGGGCAGAACTGATGTTTCCCCTGTGGTTTTGAGGGGGCTCGGGGGTTTGCTTTCTCTCTCCCCCCACTCACTCTGTGGTCCGGGGCCTGAGAGAGTTTGCTGTAGTTCACCAAATATGGACATATGAGGGAATGTTGGAGAGCATCTATCCTCTCCTCATGGCAAAAATAGTTCAGCTTCAAGGGGACGCTGCTCCACATTTACATGGAGACCTGGTTTGTTCTTGTTCAGGGGGCCTTGCTTTCCAGTTTTTTCAAAGAGTAAATAACTTATTGTTTTCGACAACAGTGACTTGTAAATACTGGCACTTTTCCAAATTAATAGATAAAGGTGGGTCTTACTACTTTTCAATTTCCATGAACAGCGACTCACAACGCCACAAGTAAACTCTAGTGGCTAGGGGTAGAGGAATTACTGACAACTTCAAGCATGATAAGTAGCTAGTACTAGACCATATCATTCCTTTTATGGAGACAGACACACAGGGAATCACAGCTTTAATGTGGCATGCACACAGTACAAGCCAACCAAATTATAACCCTAGACATGGATGAGGTCAAAGATTCCAGTCGTCAGACAAATTAATAAACATTAGGGTTGCACCTTGCTAGGTGCAACCCTAATGTTTATTAATTTGTTATTATCGATTACTCTGCAATATTTTTCTGACTAGTCGAGAAATAAAATGTCTCAAATCAAATATTTTACATTTCTCAATTGCTAAAAACACTTCTTGAAGCCTTCAACCATTATTAAACACAAAGCCCAATTTTCAAACTAGATTCACAAAACCTCTACCTATTCTTGCAAAATTCAACAATTGCTTCAAAACAGAATTACCTGTTCTCAAAATCAAACAATGTTTTCAGATTACACCACAACCAGTCAAAACTTAAACACTACTGAGTATTCATTACACACAAGATCTAACAATGGAAAACAGTGTTCAGGGCATGCAGCTCAAAAAATGTTTTATGATTGTTAGTCCATAAAAAGATTAACAACTCATTAAAAGGATCACTGACATATTGAAAAATAAAGTACAGTACATTGTAAATGTACAATCAAACAGATTCATATGGCCTCTGTATTACATCTTTGTGCTGGGTCAGACTCAGCCTAAAGGAAAAACACTCAGGTGTGCCGGATCCAGCCTTTGCAAGACTCTGTCACCACAGGCCAATTCCATAGCCTGTAGGAGACCTTCCATAACCTGTAGGTATAAGGCTGTCGGTCATATACCTAACAACATCTATTTTTTTCAATCTGCAACAACCTGTGCACTCTGAAGGGTCTTCTATTGGTTTCATCACATCATTAGCAACATGTGTTATCCATTTTGAGCCATTGTGTTTAAGCTGTGACATCTGTGTTTGAGTTGTGTTTGACTTCTGACACCTGTGGTTACCATTATGCATCACAAGTGCATCACATTGCAAAAAGTGTTTTAGTGAGTGAGAATGTGTTTAAAGTTTTGCAAATTGGGTATAAATAGGTGAAAACTGTTTATGGTTTTGCCAAAGGAGTGATCGATTCAATAAATGTGTTCAGGCCATTGAGCATTTGGTTCAGAGAATGGTTTTAGTGTTTAAGCATTTGAGAAACACTGTAATACACCATTTTGACAATTAAAATGATTAACAAGTAAACGCTTTCACCGTTAGAATATCAACATTTCATTTTAACGACAATGTGTTTTGATTTGTTTAATTGACATTTAATCACGTATATATTTTAGTGCAACAAAAACTAGGACAAAAACTGTAACCAGTGTGCTACTGCTGTGCCAATACAACCAAAACATTGAAACCGCCTAAATTGTTACTTTAGTCACTTTAAGAAGGCATTTTGACTTCATACTCACTCACACACACGTATCATGCAAAACAATTCGGACCGACATTTAGTAATGGTGTAACAATGTTGTTCTTTGTCACGCTTCATGTAAAAAGTGACATTATGCTGACATCCTGTTAAACAATGGCTAGCTAATAAAGTTGTAAACACCATTTCAATAGTGTGTTTGCTGCTGCTGACAGTGTTCTTGGAAACTCGATCAGATCATAGCCCTCCTCAGATGGTAATAGTGACACTCCACGTGAATAGACATATTTTCTTAAGAGCTTTATAAAACCTGAAACCTCAACCAAACCAAAACTGTACAGGACAAATGCATAATTAATCATATTAATGGATTATCAACAAATCCCAAGTAACTAGGGTTGTGTACTATAACTTTTAATGGAACTAATTACATCAGTAGGTTACTAGTTTACAGAGTACCGGTTAAATAAAAATCAGAACCCAGGTGTCCTCTTATCGTCATGTGGCTTAGTTGCCAGTAGACACATAGTAGTAGGGCTGTGCGATATGACGATATACTCCATATCGTATAACGATAGAAAAACATCTACAGTTTAATATTATGCTTTATCGTTTATATCGTGATGAAATTCTGCAACAGTTTTCATCATGTCCGTATGCTGCACGGATTACCTTAATACATTACTCTAGTTGACTATTTGCCGGCAAAGCTTTTATTGCACTTACAGTAAGGTAAGGATAGTTTTTGTCAACTCTCCAAATAGATAAGGTGCTTGTGGATGCGCACGGAAATATACATTTCCTTAGCCTAAATAATTTCTCAGCATACAACGATATGAGCTTGATATACCAACAGAATGCATACACTCTCCTGACTCAAAAACACACAAGTGCTGTCGTCTGCCTTCTGAAATCTTTACGTAAACATTGACAGGATCGTCACAAAAAAAAAAAAAAAAAACTTTTTTTTTTCCTCACAAGGCACTCTGGCGTCGGGAGTGGTCTCTGGGCAGATGAAAGGGGCACAGGACAATGAGGCCTGAGTGGTTTGGAATGATGCTACAATGAGAGGAAGATGCAGACCACGCCTTCCTGCCTTTGTCGTTGCACAATCACAAGACATCGGCTCTTGCATCAGCGGGGGTCTGCTACTCCACAGAGGAGGGACTCCAATATAGTTACAGTATCTCACAAAAGTGAGTACACCCCTCACATATTTGAGCATATCTTTTCATGTGACAACAATTAAGAAATTACAATTTTCTGAAATGTAAAGTAGTGATTGTACAGCTTGTAGAACAGTGTAAATTTGCTGTCCCCTCAAAATAACAACACACAGCCATT
>JAODUK010005625.1:0-10138 GCA_027564635.1 Typhlichthys eigenmanni
AACACGCCCATTCAGCCCTGAGCCCTTTGCATGTAGCGTTTTTTGTCATAATGTTAACACACTTATTATTTATTTGTATTATTATTTATTTGGTTGATGTATATTAAATATATCCCTCCGCAATATATTGGGAATATTTCTGCACCTTGTAACCTCTTTCCTGTCTCTTTAACTTTTGAAACTATAGGTTTCACGCTCGTGGGACAACCTCACTTGGCTGCCGAGTAGCGAGACTTTAAGGACATCAGGACTTACCTCCTCCCGTCACGATGAGGACCCTGGATGCGTTGAGATACGTTTTGACAGGCGGAGGAAATGTTATTACTGCCTTGCAGCTGTACAAGCCAGGCTCCTGGGCTTTTGCCCCAGTCAGCTCAAAGCGGATGGCTGTGTCGTTGGTGTGTATCTCCACCCCGGTCTGCACTACTCTGTGGTGTGTGCTGGCGTTGTGTAGGGTGAACGCCATCATTTCTTGGTTCTTCAGCAGGTGGAAGTTCATCTCGTTGGCCGACACTTTGGGACAAGGCACAGACACGGCCTCGCCGTCCGCTACGAAGACGGCTTTCACTTCTTCTGTAGAGAAACATTAACGGCAGAGTTAGTCATTCTCAGGGTTGGGTAGGTTACTTTTTAAACGTAATCTGTTACAGTTACTATAGTTACCAGACTAAAATGACAATGATTATTTTTGCATTACCTAAATTTAGTAACATAATCTGAATGCTTTCCATTACTCTAAGATTACTTTACGGGTAAACATTGTTCTTTGAAATGCCACCCCAAGCAATTTACTGCATTGGTACGGCAAATCTTTGTATTGTTGTGACCGTTTATGTTGCACAGGGGGTCAGGACCTTATGAGTTAGGACTTTATTTCAATTATTGATTGACATTAATGAAAGGTTAACATGGCAACATCCAATTGTTTTATGCATTTTTCTTCCGCAAGCGTCCCTTTTATATTTGAAAGTAGTCCTAGAAGTAATGACCTAATTACCGCTTTTTTTTATCTGGTAACTGTAATGGATTACAGTTACTTGTAATCTGTTTTCGTAATCATATTACAAGTAATGTATTACATGTAATCAGTTACTTCCCAGACCTGGTCATTCTCAAGAACGCTTAGCTATGCCCACCGGAAGCAGCTGGCATGGCAGCTTTTACAGGCTGTAATGCCTGGCCTTCTGTGGTTGATGGTCTACATCTGTGGTTCTCCCTCTTGCTCCGCGACTCTCTGACCCCCCCTCCCCCCCCCCCCCCCATGCGCAAATGGATGTATGGCAAAGTCCTTCAATCAGAGAGTGAATCAATTTCAGCAGGCATAGAGAACGGTATGTGTTCTCTGCCTCCTGAAAGGATAGTTTGTGACTAAATGTGTATTATCTTACAATTGCTTTCTAGTCTACCTTTTTAGTAATATCAAAAAATGCGATAGGCTACATGCATTTTCGATGTAATTAGCATACAATAATTAGATCGAACTAGGTTAATAATGAAAAATGAACAAAATAGCCTATATGCTATGTTAAAATATTTTCACGGCTCCCTAAAAGTCTGATGTTTTGATCTTTTGACTCATATCGCTACGTTCTCAACCCACACAAATCTCCAAAATAACGCCTCTGTGCTATACTCCTTGTTAAAGACGACCGTTGACAATTGAGGACAATAGAGAAACAAAGCAAGTTATTAAATGTCTTTATTGTAGGCTACTGATAGGGTTGTACTGTTAAGATAGTGAGACAGACTATAGCTATACTGCCGTACTGTGCACTAAACGAATAACATTTGTCTCAGATAGCCAAAATCACAAATATTTAATGGCAGAATGTTTGTGTCAAAGTGCCTTTATACATCTCGACTCTGAGATAGTCCATTCTCCTCCGGTACTCGAACTTAATCTCCCACACAGAAAGCAGAAGCTCTACTAACTAAATAAATGAATTCTGACCTACACCGCCACAGCGTCCTTCGAGGGGTCGGAGTGAGGAGTAATCACTGCGCCGCTACCAGCTGGCTTAACAAATGTATGAAACCCTGACGCTTTTCGTGTCCATAAACAAGCACCGGTAGCAATACCAATCATTACAATAATTTAGTTTTAGCACATTTAATTGTGTGCATAAGATCACTAAAACCAATTGTCACTTGAGCGGGTATAGCTACACATTAACTTTATAATATACTTGATAATTTATTCCACGTCGGCTTGCTCATTTTTTCTTTGTTTATTTAGGCCACACGTAAACCTGAATAATTGCATGAATTTGGAATTGCATTGCACAGATACCTGATTTTTATTTAATATGTAAATCCATCCAAGCAAAGAAAAAGTCGTCCAACTTACCTGTGCACGTACAGACATTATTTTCGAGTGCACGGGCTGAACCGAGGCCAAGAAGCACGGCAAAAATCCTGCTGAAGCACAAGTTCATGTTGTCTTTTCTCGATTAAAACACGTTTCAGACGTTTATGCTCCGTGAAAACGGGCAGAACGACCTTAACCTATTTGCCACTCAAATACTCATGGCGATATCTGATGCTCCGGAACGGGATCAACTTTGTGATTTAGTTTTCACGCACGTTGCTTGCTTGGTAGGCTATAACGGTGTTGTAGGGTATGTGGTAGACTATAACAGTAGGTATAGCCAGTGTGTAACATCCTGTAGCATCTGCAGCCACTCCCTTTATCTTCAGTCACTTTTATAGGGCTGGCACTATTGGCATGGAAACATACGTGTTACCAAAACTAACTTTTTTTTTTAACAAAATGCATTTTAGTCTTTTAGCCTTTTTGGGTAGACGCGTTTTATGTTAACTTGTGTTTTTATTCATACATAGACATACATTTGCTATTGCTCTTTGAAACGCGTAGTTAGTTACGATTTACACGAGAAGACCACATTATAACATAACATTGCAAATCACTTTGAACGGACACGTCCGATCAGACTGCAGTGTCTCGATATGTTCGCTAGATGGCAGAACAGTTGCCTTTAAAGATTGGCCATATGGGCTGTAGGCTAATTACAATAAGGTAGGCTATAATAGCAATTTTTCGGTATGATGCTTGTATGAACATAGGCTGGCTGCCAAACGGAATTAAATAGTCACCTTTAAGCCTTTAACAAAGGCATATTGTGTTTATACCTATAGTAATGCGTTAATAAAATTGAATACAATAATAATATTTGCTATTAGCGTTTTCAGAGAATGAACGTTGTAAATCTAACTTGGGTAAGAATGGACCAGCCAGCACGCGCTTTTGAAGAACTTGTCGATGATGCGCTTTAATACTTATCTCTAATGTATTCCCTTTGTGTGTCTGTTGTGTTTCGGGGGGATCGGACCCTAATATGGGTAGTGTTCATTCATTGCACGCCGGGACGTCGCTCAATGCGTTCAGGCCTGGACAGGAAACGACGGGGACGCAAAGCGCGTGCGTCGCCCTGCCCTCAGCCGTCCTGGAAGAGAAGAACGGGAATACCGTGTTAACTGTTATGTGTCGGCGAGGGGACGTGCGCAAACATGAGGCCAGCAGACACTCTTTTGTAAGGTTCTGTTTTTAAGTACAGATCTTTTATATATTCGCCTGCATCGCATATCGGATTTTTATTCTATTCCTCTCCAAGCTCTTCCATTTGAAAACACGGGAGACCAGCCGCGGTGGGCTCCAGGTGCATTGTAAGTATAGATTTCATGCTCTATTGTAACACCAGGACTTTATTCTTCCGAGACTACGTCTGGGACATTTAATAAAGCGCTTTTCTCGCCAATGCATGTTAGTGAAAATGCACCAGTGAAGCAGCCCTTCATATACACAGTTTTCCCTCGTTGAAAGCGGTGTGAGAAATCGCAGGGTGTTCATCTGGATATTAGACTATATTTTAAAACGGCGACAGTCGCCAGTGTGTCTCCCACGTAACAACCCGACAGTCTTTACATTGTCTTTTTACTGTTTAGACGGGAGTAACGGCTCAATTTGGATGTTGGTTTGGTCCGCTCCTGTGCGCGGCCATTGAACACTCCTCAGGAGAAGGCTTGAGCTTGCACGGACACAGTGGGAGCACCGCCGCGCGTTCAGGAGTGTGCCAGTTGAATTTGACAATGTCATTGTCCTTAAATCCCTAAATGTAACTCGGTCCGTGTATGGCTGAGCGGTGTTCATGGCTCGAATTCTTCCCGAGTGGGGTCTAATTTGAAGAAAACGAGAGATCTATCTATGTAGTCCCCACCCCGTTCTAGAGGAGTCTGTCAACTGCAATGGCCGATGGTTTTGATTCCAATATAATACCGGGGAAATTGGGCGTTTTCACCACCAGCGAAGCCCAATAGCATCTGCAATGTTGGGATTGATCCACTGCAGCCCAGCACCGTGTTTTAGACTGAGCAGACACAGACACAGACGGAGAAGGCAAATTTGACCATCACTTCGTAATGGAGCACCCCTAACCCCCCCCCCCCCCCCAACCTTCGTATCCCCCCAGTAGCCAGTAGACCCTGAGACAAAGCCACCGTGTGGCTAATTCACCTTCGAGCGACGTCACGGTGCGTTTGTTCGTTTGCGTTTCAGTCGTATTTTAGCGAATAATAAGAGCTGGCATGTTGGCTGTAATAGATAATCCATAATCCATTGCCGCTAGGTTTCTGTGGGTTTGGTGGCACACAAGCGCCTCACGGACATGTAAATTGAGAGACGTTGCTCACCATCATCATCCCCGGACAGAGAACGAGGCTAGGCTGCTTTAAGGCATAATGGACCTGACGTTTGGGTAAACTGGTCACCAGTGCACCGTGCCAAATTGTCTACCCGCTCCAGTTATGATAAATTATGATATGGTAAAATACACGCTGCGTGCGTGCGTGCTTTTCAGATAAAGTTTTTCTTCTGTGATTCTGACGTCAGTTAAAATGGCCTGTCTGGCGCCTATACTGAAGACGAATACACAAAGTTGTTAAAATAACAGAGTAAGAAGAACAGTTGGTCGGATCCTTTTATTCATCACATTCACGTGTTAATGGACCGTCTGTGGCCTAGAGGCCGGGTGTAGATTTGCATGTATAAAGGCGCCTATGGAGACTGAACAGCGACAGTGACTCACTGGTTTTACAGGTATAGACTAGGTTAATGTGTTAAAGTGACCGCTGGCCATATTGGTCGGCTGTTTGAGGCCCAGGCCAACAGCCCGTTGTTGTGGATTTTGTCTTTGCTAGGAGGAACAGCATCATGTTTCATTCATTGTCTGAGTCAGAGACACAGAGGAGGGTAAATGTCCCGGGGATATCTGGGAACCCCCGTGATAAATAGTTTGGTTTGTGTGGATGTTGTCCCCATTACTGTGAAGCCATAAGGCTCACCATGTTTGGGGGAAAACATAGTTTGGTATATTCCAGATGGGTAATGTTCAGGTAGTTTGTGTCACACTGTTAGATAAAACGACATAACATCTGTAAGACATTCTGCGTAAAGATGTCCTTCATGACATCACTGCACAGCCACAAACATCCCAGAAGAGTGAAATGCAACACACGTCCATCCCAACGCAGCAGTCATTCCTTTGATTTTCATTAAAGTCTTAAGATATAGACGTGCCAGTCTAAAATACTAGTATGGTCGTGTGAGTGAGCAGTTATGCCACATTCTCTCTGGGGACGGAGGCGCTGGCTTTTAGGGCGCCTTGCTGAGCGTTCGCTCTCGACGCGTGAGGGCGGGGTTCGCGTCCCGGGCGGGGACTAGCCCCGCATTACAAACCTACATTCAGCGACAATCATTCATATCTGCACATGTTGATGCGTTTTACGTGCCTGTTTCCTCATTCAGCCACCTTTCTTTGCTCAACCCCCACCCCCCCACCCCACACACACACACACACACCACACACACACACACACACACACACACCCCCCCCCACACACACACACACACACACACACACACACACACACAACCCAACCATCAATCCCTTTCATCCAATCACGTGTTAGATCTGCGTTGATGTCAAAAACAGCTGTCAGAGAAAGTTCCGGCCTCCGTGAAGCGATCCCTACAGACACATCTACGACTTGGTCAGGAATGCTCAAAGGCAACTGCTTCTACACACACACACATGCGTACACAGTAGCCTTTAAATGACCCTGTGGTGTAAAGGTATGTTTTTGTATTAAAGGCACGCTAAGTAATATTTCCCCTACGTTTGGGACGGTGAAATTGGAGTGGGGCGGAGCCCGAGATCAATGCTCCAATCAACTAGCTAGTGGATTCGTTTTTTTTATTATTATTGTTATTAAGGTCTTTTGCTAGATAAGATAAGTGTCAATCTTGCGTAAGGTACCTTTATGTTGTGTCCTTTGTGTTGGCCTGTCAATCATGTTAACTAATAGCTCTGTGGCTCCTGGGCACAAAAACCTGAGGATGTAGTGTGTGTGTGTGTGTGTGTGTGTGTGTGTGTGTGGGGATGGAAGATTGTTTTACAGCTGCCGTTTGGACCGGTGGGGGGGTGGGTGGGTGGGTGCGATTCCAACCCAACCAGGTCCACCTGGTGTTGGGGGCTGGGGGGGAAATGCAGAATGCAAGGCCCCCCTTTTCCCCGAGCTCCACGGGTGTGTCTGTGTAAGCCTCGCTATGCTGCATTGTCCCGCTGACCTTCTGCTGACCTTTAGATGGCATCTGCTGTCCCCGTTTGGAGACAAAGACATATGGTGGGCCTGGCTGTAGCCTAGATATAAACTAGCATAGCCTAGCTATAGCCTAGCTGTAATCTAACCTAGCATAGCCTAGCGTAGCTATAGCCTAGTTGCAGCCTAGATATAGCCTAGCTGTAGTATAACCTAGCATAGCCTAGCATAGCTACAGCCTAGCTGTAGTCTAACCTATCATAGCCTAGCGTAGCTATAGCCTAGCTGTAGGTTAGATATAGCCTAGCATTGTTATTATTGGCAAACACTGCCAATAATAACAATGCTCTTGGCTTCTTAATTGGTTTTCCAATTTCTGGGTCGGAGCTTCTGAGGGAGTTTGTTGTTGTTTTTTTTTGCTTGAAGTTACTGTAGCAAGTATTCTCAAGAATGACAGACTGTCATTAATCTATTGTTTTCATTCAATATTTAAATTTGTTATAGATGTTTTTTTCTATAGCACATGCAGTCTTTTATACCATGTTAATATGTTGTGCTATTGAAAGAAGAAGTGTATCATGTAATCAAGATGATTACACCTCTTAATCACCTTTTATATGGTGTATGGAGTTCTGTCTCTCTTCAAAACCCCATTGGCTCCCACCTGCTGCTCATTTGACCTATGTTTATAGCTCTTTCATTAGTAGGTTCCTTTTATCGTTACACATGCTCATTTCGTCTCAATCTTCTGTTAACCTCCCCTTTAACTCTCCTTCATGTTGCCTCCTCGATCTGAGTGGCTTAGCAACTGTTAATCGCTGAGACTCTGACTGTGGCAGTTGGCTGCATTTCACTGGTGTGTGCACGCACGCACACATGCGTGAGCGCGAGCAAATAATACATGACATTGTGGTACAATAACACAACTTGTCACGCTCAGATGACTTGCTGCTTGAGCAGGAAGTGGAAACACACCTCTGGAGGCATCGAGGGTCCCCCACACTGTGACCCCTAAACTAATGAGGAAGATCCTGTCATTTAGATGTAGTGGGAACACTGCAACCAGGTTTAGGGGTTCATCTTTATAGGGGTGCACAATACACTAAACTCAATATTGAAAATGTTGCAGAAAGTTTGTTCCGTTAATTCTTTTAAATGATGCGCCTGGGGTGGCGACACTTAAAAATACATACTCAGAAGGTGGTTGGATGAACTCACGGTGTTAATCGGTTAGCGTCACACCTGAACTATCCCCGGAGCTACCAGTGTAACACTGATTGGTCACAACTGTGGCTCCGTCTCAAAAGCAACTATCTCAAGCTGTCCACACTGCTTCACGTGGTGAAGTCAAACTGACGCTTGCAAGATCAGAAAGGTCTCACGAGGCTACATGAATCCTATTTACAGGGAAATGTTTCTCAACTCAGATGTGGTTTTGAGTCCATCTATGCACGCGCACACAAACACACACACACACACACAGAACAAATAACCTTGAAACTGATCTTTCCTTAATATCAAAAGCAGCTGATTTATGACACGGTGTGGCAAATGCACTTTCTCCTGCTGATCCGTATCTACAGTGCAGTCCCGCTGGTTGCCGTGGCAGGGATGGGCGGGACTGACTTGGGACGCCATATTGCTAACTCGCAAGAAACGTGTATGTGATGGTTGAGGTGCTTTGTCTGAATTGGCTTCATTCGCACCATTTTGCATCCCTGGTTAAATTGATTTCAGATTCAATTCAGATTCCGTGTCTAATGCGGGGATGCAAAATGGCTTCTCCATTTGGTCAGTCACAATGGAAGATGAGATCGAGGTTATGTGCTTATTTGCACAGGTACGTGAGTCATTATGATAGATATGTCATAACTATGTTGCTAACATGATTACATTGCTAACCAGCCAATCACACAAAAATTCACACTAGAAACAAAGAATTGGGTTTAGTGATCCGGTTGTAATTCAAATTTATTATTTGTATGTTTGCGTTTGTCCTGACTCGTGATATTGTTGATGCACGATGGGCCAACAAATGTCTCAAATTCCAACTAGGAGCTACAATGTTCTAGTCTTGTGATTGTGAGTATCATTCTGGACAGCCTGCAAATAGTTTCGCTTGAGTCCAAACCGTTTCTGGCCGCTACAGGCGTAATTTAGCTAACTGGCAGTGATTGACAATCACCACCGTCAGTTCATCCAATCACCTGCAAGTCATCTTTGACAGTGCCTTCCCTTTTCTAACAGATGGTTCTGTCACAAACCATCTGGCGCATCAGGTTAGAACGTAATCTAGAATGCCCTTCCTGTTGACGTTTGACCCCGTGTGACCCCAGGTGACCCCGTCGCGGTCCAATCCCATCGCTCAGCAGGGACCAGCAGGGTTCACGTGGTTCTCATGCAACCCTGACAACTTGTGTGTGTGTGTGTGTGGGGGTGGGGGTGTGTCCACTACTTCCTATGTGAAATGCTTGCCCCAACACCCCTCTGTTTGGATTAAACCCCCCACCCCACTTCCTTGTTTATGATTGTACCCCCCCCCCCCCCCTTTCCTCCTGATAACGTTTGGGTAACATTCCACACAAATCCACAGAGGATCTTGTGCTCATCCCGTCCATGTGCGTGTCTCTGGCCTTGAAACCACAGGGGGGGGGGGGTGTCACGTGGCCGCGTGGCGCTGAAGCGTCAACGGTGTCTCTCCACAGCGTTGCCTGAGCTTGGCGAGCTCAGCTATGTATTGTGAAGACATGGTTACATGTGTGTGTGTGAGGTTGTGTCGGTAGCATCTTGCTGAACTCTGGCCAGATGACAGACCTCAACAGAACTGGTGGTGTGTTGTCGTTGGAGCTTCTCTGCGCTCTCTAAACCTGAGGTGCTTTAGCTTTCACATCACATAAACATCCCAGCGTAGGTAGTAAACCATAAACGCCCCCTCTTCCCCCGAGCCCACGTCTGCTGGAGAGTCGCGGCATGTAACTGCACGGCTTGCAGGTGAGGGGGTTTGGCGCGAGGTCTCAACGTGCGCCGTTGTCACAGTGACGGGAGCCAAGCCTGTGGTCATGGCTGGGCTAGTTCCCCCCCCCCACCCAGTCGCTAAGTGAATAACTTAAAGGGGGAGTCAGTGATTGTAAGGTAATACCATTGTGTGTGTGTGTGTGTGTGTGTGTAGGGGTGGGGGGGGTTGGAGCTTCTGAAGGAGCACCCTTGGCACTAAAGGGAGAGTTATTTTGATTTAGTTCAAATTACAAACCTTCTCCAGAATGATCTTGTCTGCTAAAGGACCAGGCATCTCAGACCACAACAAATGCTTTGTCGTCCACACGCGTGTGCGCGCGCGCGCGCACACGCACACACACGCACGGACACGCCCTTGACAACAAAGAATAGAAGCTTATTACAGCTTATTACAGGCGATGAAAGAGTTAAACCCTCTGTATTACTGTAGTGACCGCTCCCTGCAGCTTCATCATCGCGGGGGAGGGGGGGGGGGGGGGGTCATCATCGTAACCCCCAGGCCGGGATC
>JAODUK010005626.1:0-10137 GCA_027564635.1 Typhlichthys eigenmanni
CCCAGTGGTAGCATATAAATGCAAAATAACAAAGGGCCCAGTACAGAACCCTGTGGGACGCCACAGGTAACCTTATGTGATGTTCCAAGGGGCCCAGGTGTTGTGTGAGTAGATGGACCACCTGAGCCTCTTAAGCATTTAATTTGGCAAGGTCCTATAATGGTCTCTGCAGTGCTGTTGTAGCCTTCGCAGCTAATGTGTGGGCATTCTCGGTTTGTGACGGTGAACCAAGTCCTCTCCAGACATGGTAAATATTCAGGTCACGATATTGCTGTATTGCAGAGAATGTGCTGGAACCTGACACTGCGTCTGGTGGATTTTCTACGCTGTCAATAACTCTGCATGCCTTAAATTCTCATCAGCAAGATGAGATGGATTTTTGATGAACAGTGCTTTTGTTTATAGTTTTTTTCTTTTTGTGTTTAGTTCGTTCAACTGACTAAATCTGCTGTGTATACATGGTTCAACTTTCTTTTCAGGGTCTAATAGAATACAATTGTTCTGGTTTACATGTTTGTTTTTGTCCATTACAATCAAATAAACATTGTAAAGATACTTCAAACTGTCCTGTTTCGGCATGTTCATTGTTCAGCTGGACTACAACTGTCTACACGCCGAGAGACGTGTTGTCATCGGTCGTCGTTGGGCTGACAGGAAGACGTGGAGGGAGCCGGAGATCCAACCATGTCTGATTGGTTTGAGCACCAGCTGTTGAGCGAGATGGCGAAATGCTGTGCTCGCGCCAAGCCGCTCTGTTCCCCTGGGCGTCACAGCGCAGCCCTGAAGTCACGTTCGATTACTCATTCTGTTCGTTCAAGCCGTAGAAAGAATTTGTCAGAGAGGGACAAATGGTTAAAACAGAGTGCTGGAAATGTACTAGATGAGGTACCGTACTAGTATAGACTGGTGTACAAGAGTAACCATGGGTTACATACAGGTATGTATCGCTCCACATATCTGTATTTATCATGTGTGGTCCAGTGAATGTGCTGTGTGAAGGGTCATGCCAGGCTGGGATGTGGTCAGATTTGCCAGAAAGCTGTGTTCTGACAGGCTCTGTAGGTAAAATATGCGCAGGACCACTTTGCGCGCCTCCTTTTAGTGGTCCCCAGTGAAGTGAATTGTGAAATGTACATTTTTTTTTTTGTGAGGTACGCATGTACCTTGTGTTTGCAATCGCTCGTTTTCAGATAGTGTTAAAATGACAATGTTGGTTTGAAAGTCAGTGAGTGTATAATAATAATATAAGCTTTATTTGTATAGCACCTTTCATACACAATGTGCAACTCAACGTGCTTTACATTTGAAATACAAAGGATGAAGGGAACAAATGAAATTAAACAAAAAGAAATAAGACACAACAGAAAACCAGGTAAAAGCCATGAAAACAGTAAAAGCCATTCCCTAGAGGCAGATTTGCTTTATTCCCCTAACTACCATGGCCCCTGTTAATGATCAAAATGCTTGGAGGGACTCTCACCACTCCGGGCCTGTATGTCCCTCCCTTCCTGGAGCGCTGGCTCACACACTTCACTACCCCTCTTC
This sequence comes from Typhlichthys eigenmanni, assembly GCA_027564635.1. Taxonomy (NCBI): domain Eukaryota; kingdom Metazoa; phylum Chordata; class Actinopteri; order Percopsiformes; family Amblyopsidae; genus Typhlichthys; species Typhlichthys eigenmanni. Next base: position 1,546 of record JAODUK010005626.1, read on the forward strand.
AAGTGTTACAGCATATGAGGTGGCAATCTTAGGCTTCTCAGGCCACTATAACAACATAAGAGAGCTACTATACCTTTCAACTGCCCAAAAAAAAACAACCCTCCCCAGAATGTTGGGTCCGAAATGCGGCATAGATGCTTTGCAGCAGCTCTCCCACACCCCATATGTGCATTTTAATGACAATACTGAGCAGCATTCCCCTTGGAAAGAGTCCTCTGAGTACAAGGCTCTGGTTGTCATGGAGGTGGAGAAACCATAAGAAATGTGTCAGACACACACACACACACACACACGCACACACGCGCACACGCGCACACACACACACACACACAGAGCGCATAGGAGTCTGTTTCTGCCGCTGCATGTCAGTTTAGTTTATGTAAGTTCCAACCCATAAGAGCTCAGGAGCTGCAGCTGCTGCCTGCATACATCAGACAACACACATTCACCTCCATGAGCCAGTCCTCAGTGTAATAAACATGGAGAGAGGCCTAGATAAAGAGATTGTGTCCCTCCATTACTTGGCGGTCTGATTATGTGTATTTAGGATGTGGTAAAGAATGTGCTAAAATCTTCCCCTGTGATTCTTCTGCTGTATAGTCTTAAATGAAACAACATGAATTGTTTCACAATTTATTAGAGCGTTGCGGCTGCCATATTTACTATAGGGTTTATGTTTGCATTCCATGGATTATCCCAGTAGAATTCTTGTTCCCTGATCAACAAAGGATTTGATAAGCAATGACACCCGCTCTTGTGGAAGAAGTCAAAATAAAAGCTTCAGTCAAGGATGTGGACCACACAATGAATTTGCTGGTACATAATATTCAAGGTGAGATCGTATTAGAATGTGAGGAGTATAAATTGTGCATTCCGTCAAAGTACACATCTCCAGTTTGTGCCCAGACGTGGTTGTGTTCCTAATGTCATCTTTATTTTGGTTTATAACTGTCTGAAACACTCCCACACAGATGACTACAGTGGCTTACTACCTGTTCCTCCTGCTGCCTTTCTAATAGGCTCACACATTATTCTCGGTGTGGGGGTTGATTTGCCTTGAGTTTATAGCCACCTTTTACACTCTCCTTGCAGATACGGCCCTCACCGTGAATTAACTAAAGGCAAGTGAGTGAGACGCTGTTCTCCAAAAGTTGATTGCTGTGATGTTTGTAGGTCACAAAACAGCTGCAAGCAGACATAAAGTTATTGTAGTGTGAACTACTGCCATAAATAATTTGGTACTGTATTTCTAAACCAGTGGCACCTAAAATACACATCTTTCCAATAAAGTTTCTCTGGAACATGTGCTCTGTTCATATGATGAACCATGACACTAATCTATTCACATATATATAAATATGTGCTGAAGTTATTGGACAACAGACCCATCTAAGGGCAGACATCAAGCTTGTGTACACAGTATAATGTTCTGAAAACATTTATCTTTCCAGTTCATAACATTTTCAGCTGACAGAGAATGACGTTATCTAAATTTGAATCATCTGGGACTTTCACAACCTTTTGTGTCTCTGTAAATACTAATTGTAGGCCTAAAGCCTATAATGTTTTTATATTTTAATGCTTGTCATGTAATACGTGTTGTCAGTGCATCACAATATGGACTCAATGCAGATAACGTTTTTACCAATGTAGGCGGCATGGAGTGTAATATACATTATTAACCTATATGTATGGCACCATCGTGTGATTTTGGCCGGTGTTCTGATTTAAGCACTTACCGTAAGTAAAAAGGTCACTGTTTTGATTGCGTCATTCTTCATGGCTCAGAGCAAATTGTTTTTGGCAGAAATTATGTCTTATTCTGCTAAAGAGAACATCAGAGTTGCATTGATTCACACCCCTGCAGACTGCAATTTTTCACAGCCTCTCCCATCATAGGTTACATTGATGGAATGCCACTTTAATGTGTTAATTTGAGATAAAATGCTTCCCCGGGCGATTAACCATGCCACCCGACTCATATACATTTTGCTCCACCAGAATATTATTTTATTATTAGTTGTTAAAGGCACCGCCTTACACCCCGGAAAGATTTATTGCGTTATTTTATTTTGGTTTTGTTTGTTTTATTTTAATCAGCCTAACAACAAAGAGAAACTTGTTTTGAAGCATGATTCAATTAAAAATGTATCTGGTGGCCTGATGTTATTCAGTGTTTCAGATTGAAAGTGAATGTTGTGTATAGACTACATTTACAAATGTATCCCTTAAATTTTGTGTATAGTCTTCCAGTCATAGAGACCTACCTGCCTTGGTCCAAAAGCAGCATTCTTGCCATTTGCCAGAAAACACCACCAAGAATCTCATTCACCTCTAGTTAGATTGTCCTGAGATTGGAAGATAAGACTATCCTGAATAAAATTGGCAAGCTCCATGAATTCTTTCACTCTGCATTATCAGTCAAACGTTCTATTCAAGTTAATTTCTCATAGGCGGTACCAGTAGGTTAACCTGACATGCCAGATGGATTGTTATTCACAAGTCCATCTGGGGAGCCGTGCATCCAAACTGTTTGTAAAGGGCAGGTACTTTCGGTACTTTACTTGATGGTTGATTGGATGAACAATCTGGTCATTTTCACTGTCGGCAAACCTAAACCACGACTGTATACAGTAGCTAGTAATACGGCACTGATTGGTAAGTTCACTTGCTACTCCGACACATTTGCAATGATTTCTAGGCGTTTCAGACTGATTCTCGTGGCAAAATTAAATTTTGTAAGATCGGGATGGTCTCGCAAGGCTACCAGTAGGTGTCAACAAATAATCAGTAGGTGATTGGATCACATTCAGCTAATCAGAAAGTGAATGGTTTGACTGACTTTCAAGCACAGACACTATAGCAGGTGTTTGGACCATAGTCAACCAATCAGACCAAACCATGTAGGGATAATAACATAAGCACTTAAAGGTGAGATACGCGGTGCTGTAGAATTACATTTGAACTCATGAAAACAAATACACCTAAGCTCCGCCCACCACATTGAACATGCATTAAGTGGCGTGTGGTGCGGTCTGCACCACTTTTTTGTGTTCTCATTTATAGAGCCAGTGCTGTGTATGAACACCAGCTAATATTTACAAGCACTCACATACAGACAACTACTGTAGTGGACCATGAGGAGAAATATTCAGACTTTACAAAAACATTTGTATTAACTACACCTTTAATCATTGAGACGTCAACTGAACAACTCAACTGATTGTATGATTCTGCAACCGGCTTACAAAGCAAATCGTTCTTAATAAATCAATATGCTTTCTCCAGACAATCAGTCTCTGGCCAAAATCCTTCCAAAATAGACAAACTAATTGTTAGTCAAGAAAGTGTACCAAACTGTACACTGCTCTTATAGCCCACATTATGCAAACAGAAGGCACATTCCTTTCTCTTTTGGATCACTCAACGTTTACTTTAAAAGAGTCATTCTGAGCTGGGAGCAGCCCCGATAAGAGCCCGATCATCTGGACGTCAGCAGCCTGGTGGATGGGTAGGGTGTAGGAGCTGTACTATCTGCTGTAGCTGCTTGTGTGTTTAACCTAATCTGTCCGCCCTACAGCCTGACATCGCCCACAGCTTGATGAAACTCTTCAGCTATCATTTATAGCTGAAACCCCGGTCAGATACAATAATGTGCTTACGCTTCATTAAAAGATGCAGGCTGCCAGTGAAGTAGTGAGCGCAGAGCGGGGCTGTAGAATCAAAGTAGCTGATGTGGCTCAACAGAAACTTTTTCTCCTGGCAAGTACGTGACAAAACAAAGTTTTCTTCTTACTCAGCTAATTTGGCAGAGGTACAGTGGTGTATAGCACCCCCAGAACACCCGATGGGCTTTATGGGAAAGGGGTAAAAGGCGTGAAACATTAGAATAATTAGAATTATTTTACTTTATATATTTTCATATATATTTTCATATTTTGGTTTTATTTTGCCCTTTTGTTTTGACACCGTTGATACAATACACACAAATAATGTAGCTGCACAGAACAGGCTGTTTTCTGTTTCTCCCTCATCATCCCAAGAGATTGACTATGACATTCATCTTGCTTCGCTCCTCATCTGCAGTGAGAAAGCCCCTTGACTTATTTTTCTCAGTATACACACTTAAATTGAATCCGGCATTATTCTTAAGGGGTTTCTTTGCGGGAGAGAGACTCAGTTAATGCCATGGGATCCCTTGCTCTTTAAGAGTGTGCATGTGTAAATTAAAATACTTCACATTTTGCTGTGACACTGTCAACTGTGTTAAAGTTAATTGCCACGGTCTCAGACACGTGCAAATGTGCAAAGAAACACACAAGTTCACTACACATGTGCAACATTGCTTGGAACTTCAATGTTTCTCTGAGCGCAGTCATTCGTCCACATCTTATCCAACTTGACAATATTCTCAGTGATGTGGCTGTGGAAAAGGAACTGGGAGGCAATGCTGCTCCAAGCTCACGCATTTGAGGAACGGCAGAACTTGGAGTTCTTGAGCAGCAGCCAAACCAAGGCAGAGGAAAAAATAAATCTATTCCCGTCTATGCATAATTCATTATAGATGACGATGTGCCTGTGAGATAAACAGCCAACTGGACTGGCAATGAACATTTAGCGCATATTTAAACAGCATTAATGTGGTAAATAATCATCAATTGCATTCATCTGTTGCCATGTTATAAAGTAATGTCTGTTGATATGCTTGTGCACTTTGTGAGTATATATATATTTTCATTTGTGGTTTTAAAGATAGATTAACCGTTAACCATTTCAACCTAGAACATTTTATGAAAATATGAATACATAAATAATTAGGCTATTATGGTAAGTTTCCCAATACAATACCAATACTAATAATTATTAGCAAGTTTGTGCTGCAAACAATGACACAGAAACAAAGTTTTAATAATGCGAGTTGAAAAAGGGGAAAAGTAATTGGAAGCTACTTTCATCCATTCCATCCAACTGTATTCTGTCTGCCTCCATTTCTTGATTCCTGGTGAAATGCCTGCCGATATATCAAGATACCAGCATCTAGTTGGTTATCAGGAGAAAAAGCATTCATCTTTACTGTAGAGACATGTTTTTATTATTATTAAACCTTTCTTTTACCATGAATAGACTCATTTAGATTAAAATCTCTTTTTTAAGAGCGTCCTGGGTATAGACAAGTACTGTAACTGTCTATACCCACTGTCTATAGATGCACTTACTGTTTACTGTAAGTGCATCTCATTCAGTATTGTGCTGCAGACATTCATGTGGATGATGTCTTGTTTTAGAGATAGCAAAAGCAATTTGTTTTTACTCCACAATCAAACTGTGCTAAAGCCTTTCACTATACTGTATGTAGACTGTGTGTATCTCTTTGCAGGCTGATATCATTGGCAAGTCTCACACACAACACAGAACTGCCTGGCCTAACACAGCATGTTACCGGCATGCAATGCAAAGTGTTCGGGGTGCTGGTCTTCAGCCAGAGCCATGGCAGGGGGTTCCGGTTGTTAGCCAAGCTAGCGACCTTTACAACGGACTGATCGATAAGGCTCAATGCCGCAGGGTTCCGGAAAGCCTCTCTAAAGCTAGATGTGAGGTATTACACTCGGTGTCAGATGATCCACTAATTGCTTGGAGTTGCTAACCTAGCCATGTGTACCTTTTATGGCAAGAGGCACCATTGGTATCACCAGGCCAGTTGTGGATCCAGCTAGCCTGGCCATTTTTTGCTGAGTTACTCTAATATTACAATTTTCAAAGTTAAGTGTGGCATCCTTGAACAGGTGTCTGTGCCTGTCCGGTCCAATAATTAACATTTCAGTCTTATCTGGGTTTGGTGCAAAAAATGTATAGACATCCATTGTTTTATTTTCAAAAGACATTACTAATATTCTGAGATTAGACTGGTTTTAAAGTTCCAGGGGCATATACAGTTGGGTTTCATCAGCATAACAATGAAAACTAATACCATATTTACTTATAATATCAACCAGTGGTAGCATATAAATACAAAATAACACAGGGCCCAGCACAGAACCCTGGGGGATGCCACAGGTAACCTTATGATAGTCAGATGTCACATTACTGTGAGCTACGCAGTGTGTAATTTCGGTTAAATAAGAACTAAACCATGAAATTGCCACCCCACTCATACCAAGATATGTTTTTAAACGCTTAACAAGCAGGTTATGGTCCACTGTATCAGAGGCTGCGCTTAAGTCTGTGTCTATAGTGAGCAATAAGTCATTAACAACTTTCATAAGAGCAGTTTCAGTAGAGTGACTATCAACAAATAATTTGTTGATAGTCATATGGTTAATAATTTGCTTTCGCTCCAATTTTTTCTAAAATCCTAGAAATGAAAGGAAGATTCGAGACCAGCCTATAAGAATTCCAGGATCAAGGCTAGGTTTTTTGAGTAAGGGTTTAATCACAGCTGTTTTAAAAGCTATAGGGATGATACCAGATGAGAGTAATGTATTCATTATATTAAGTATAGAGGGCCCTAAAATTGGAAATAACTCTTTAATGATCTTTCCAGGTAGTGGATCAAGTGAACAAATCGTAGGCTTAGCTCTACTTACTATTTCTGAAAGAGCATAAAGGGACACCATATCTAAATGCACAAGCATATTTGCACTATTGACCATTTCATCTTCCTTTATTTAACTAGAATGGTATGATTGGAATTGAGTTGAAGCAATAATTTCTTCTCGAATTGAGTACATTTTATTAGTAAATAATTGAATGACGTCATTAGCTGTAAGGACTAGATTATCAGGAAACGACCATTTCTGTGTTAATTCTGCAACAGTGTCAAACAGGAACCGTGAATTATTTTCATTAGTCCTAATTAACATTGAGTATTATGAAGTTTTTGCTGCAGAAAGGGCTCGTTTGTAGTTTAAAAAACTATCATTCAACGCTTTATATAAGACATTGAGTTTTGTTGAACGCCATTTTCTTTCTAGTTTTCTATTTGTTTGCTTAAGCAAGTGCAACTCAGATGTAAACCATGGGGGCCAAACCTTATCCATGAAGTGAATATTGTGTCTGGTAACCAGGCTAGGATCCAGCACCTATAAACCGAAAGATGAACTGCGTGTCCGCATGGCGTCACAGTGTCCAGAAGGCAAGCTGTTTTGTGTTGACGTCTGAAATGACATTATGATGTTGCTGCTGCAGGCTGGCAAATGTCAACTGTTCCAGATATGTTTGAAAGATTAGTAGTAACAAATACGCAGGCAACTGTGTGCCACTTTCCTTTAGAAAACAATACACTTGATAAACTCTACGAGACCAAATCCAAATGGTGTAAACACAAATTCTTCCTTTTGGCTCAGCCTCTTTAAATCTGTCAAGTGTTGGTTTCTGAACTCCCATGCTTTGATTAATGCAAGTGACAGGTGGTGCAGTGAGCGGTGCTCATTGGGTATCGGTATGGTGCACGTAGGACCTACCCACACACGGTGCCTGCCGGTGCTAATGGAGCGTGGACGCTTGGATAAGCGTTTGCCGGCAGCCCCCACATTCATTCCTCTGCTGCGTTAGCAACCGTCTTTACAAATGAGCTCGTCGTATGTGCCAGCACGTTTTGGCAATGTCACCCCCGGATGTATCCTGTATATCAGTGCCACGATCACCATTGCGTGTTATTGATTCAGTTCAGGCTAATTCTAAGCACTCCTGTGTAATGTGATGCAACATGCACCCACAACGAGATCATTCTTGCTCATACTTCATGCACAAATCTAGGTGGATTGAATGTTATACTGTAGTTCAACTCTTCAAAGACGTTTCACACCCTTGGCCTACAATATCCTTTCTGTAATCGTGTCATCTACTGGCACATAACAACTAAAATGATGTCTGAATATTGATCATCTTTAAGTGTTTTTATGTTATTTTTATTTAATGAAAAGATTCCAGGAAAGACAAGGGCGATAATAAATCTATGTACTGCAGGCAGCCGGCATACATACAGTATGGGTCACAGAGGAGGGTGAGCGTGGGTGAGTGGCAGGTGGACTGGCCCCAGGGACCTCTAATGAAGAGAGCCTGCCAGCCTACGTATTGATCCACCCATGGCAGCTGATCTGATGCCCAGAGACTGGCAGACTGGGAGTTTACACACACACACACACACACACACACACACACACACACAAGCAAGCGTGCACACCTTCAGAAAGGCCAGAAAGGCTAAGTTGTCAGGTGCATATGAGCTGTGTGGAGCAGTGTGTCAGTTCTTCCTTCTATGGGTTCCTTGGGTCACAAATTGCTTTTCAAGGGCGTGGGGATATGGAGGAGGATTGCACAAGGCTTTAGAATGGTCTCTCTTTTTATTATTATTAACGTGACGCTCCTCCGACTGCAATACGATGGCCGTCAGAGCTCCCTCGAACATAAAAGTTGTTTCAATTTGAATCTGAAACAACAGCGCTGATTGGTTGAAACCAATGAGTGTGGAAGCTCCTCCCACAGCTGAGTGCTGAGTCACACTGGGGTTATGGGGACACTAGAACATGATGGAGGAGTTTTAATGAAATGTGCATCCATTACTTCCAGTCGTGCTACTGATTTATACAGTTT
>JAODUK010005627.1:0-10135 GCA_027564635.1 Typhlichthys eigenmanni
AACAACACTGCGTACAGCTCCAACACATTTATGTGTGATTTTTCCTGGGCCGTTGTCCAACGGCCGCTGGCCGACGCCCCATTGTAAACAGCGCCCCACCCCGCGGTGGACGCGTTTGTGGAAATTGTGGCGCGATGCGACACGTTCCCTAATAGGGCCCCCTTGTGGAGGAACTGGGCTTCGTTCCACACCTTCAATGCCCACTTGCACCTCGGGGGCACAGTCAGCATGCGGTGTCTGCCCCTGGTAGGATGAAGACGTTTGTTGATATACCACATCAGTAACCCATGGGCGCGTGTATTCTGTCTGGAGAAAGGCTTGTCATCACCGTGGTAGAGTCCAATTCTACACCCGGGAAGGTGCAACGCTGGCTTGGCACCAGCACGCACTTCTCCATATTGATGGCGAAGCCCAATTTTCCCAGGTGCGTCACTGTCAGTGAAGTATACTGGTTGGCTTTGGTCGTCCAGGTAGTTGTATATTCGCACCCCCTGCTGGCGCAGCGGTGCTAGGGCAGCCTCCACGCATTTGGTGAAAACGCGCGGGGCTAAAGACAGGCCGAAAGGCAGAGCTTGGAATTCATACGCTCGACTCTGAAAGGAGAAGCGTAGTTTGTTCAGCACTATAGACTCGACAATCCCCTTGAATCGAGGGAGGAGTCTTGCGAACTGAATGACGTAACCCGCTTCTGTTGTTTTCAGAACCCACGGGCACGCCGTGTGCGCGTGCCATGCCTGTGCACACTGTTGTAGCGCAGGCCTGTATCGCAATAGGTCGGGCAAGAGCTCGCTCATGGTCAATTGCTTTACCGTTCCCCGCATGTTGTGAGACAATGGGGGGGTTGGGTTTATTACATCGGCCGAGCTCGAGTGTCGAACTGGGCCGATTGTGTTTAATTCATTTGGCGAGTCGGCGTTGGTAGAACGAAGACAGTAATTGGCCTGTTTCTTTAAATGTTTTAGCAGGCCGGCATTCGTAGAACGGGGGCTGACAATGGCTTTGATTACAGCTGTTTGCCCGTCGGGATTCATGTAATCGGGACTGGGATAAACGCTGTGTGGATAGCAGGAGTAGGGCATGCTTAGCGTAAACAACATACTTTGGCGAGTGGTCGGGCAAGTGCACGTGTTTTATGCGTTTGTGCAGACATAACGTGCTGTCCGGCCTCGTGTCGGGGGGGAGAGCAACGTTTTGCGGGCCTCGGCCCTGTCAAATTTGCCCCGCTCCTCTTTAGAGCTCGTTCAGGGCTTTGGTTGTGTCACCGAAGGACCCTGCTGTTGGCGGTGGCTGGACTTAGACCTGCTCCGCTGACCCGACTGCTGTTTACCCCGGCTCGAAGGGTGGAAGGAGTTTCTGCTCCAGCCCCGTGGGTGAGACTGCGTCTGTTGTGGAGGTGGGGAGCGGAAGGCTCCGTCTCCCTTGGGTGGCTGAGAAGAGCTGTTGGCCAAGGGGCGAGAGAATTCTCGACGCTGGCGCGAGATGCTCTCGGGAGGCTCTTCTTTGCCTCCTCAAACCTCGCAGTCATCAGCTCCACGGCCTCCCCGAAGGCACCCTCGGGGGAGACCGGGGCGTCTAGCAGCGGCGTCTTGTCCTTCTCCAACGAGCGTGACAGAGAAAGCCATAGTGCACAGTGGCCTGCTATGTTGGCTCCCATGGGTCGGCCTACAGCTTGGGCAGCGCAACGAGTGAGGCGCAGTGACAGGTCAGTAGCCTTCCGCAGCTCTACCAATACCTCGTTGCTTGCCGTCACAGACGTCGCTAGCTCCGTCAGCAGCTTAGCCTGGTAGCGCTGAAACAAAGCCTGCATGTTAATCGCACACACTACTTGGCCGGAAGCCAAATACGACCGCTCCAGAAGGGAGGCAATCTGGCGGTCGACTCTAGTTGGGAGAAGAGGTTTTTTCCCAAAGCCCGCTGACTCCGTTGGGGCGAGATAGCTGGCTATCGGGCTCTCAACGGGCGGGAAAACCGTGTAGCCTAGCTCACGAGCCTGGTCCAGCCTAGTCAAACCATCAAAACCCCGGACCGGTGCACGGGCGGAAAAGGGGTTCGTCCACCCTTTTTTGATCTCCCCGTGGACCTCGGGGAAGAGAGGGATGAGGGGAGGGCCTCGACGAGGGGCTCCCTCATAGAACTCTCCGTCCAGGAGCGAACCCTCGGCAATGGACGGAGTGGGAATGGAGAGGCCCAACTTAGCCACAGCACGCTGGGCTACGTCAAGCAACTCCGTGCTGATATGGCTTAGCTGCATATGAAATCGCCGTGCTAGCACCGTCGTCCTGGTCAATGGGCAGGTCGTCGTCCAACAATTCGAAGTCGCACACATCGTGGCTGCCGAATTCGATGTCTCCGCCGCTGAGCTCTTCCCGGAAGCTGCTCGGGAAAGAGACTGCTGGCCGGGGAATTGGGCTGGCACGTGGCGAAGGACTAGCACGAGGCGATGTGCTAGCTCCGGGTGGGGGAGCGGCACTCGGAGCAGGGCCCACACCAGCCATAGAGCTAGCTAAAGGCGGAAATTCAGAGTCCGATATGGGGACGTCTTCCTCCGCTGGGAACATTCGGAGCCTCCGTCGAATTGTCCCCAGGGACATTTGAGAGCAGGAGCTGCACGCCACCTCGTCCCAGAGGAGGGCAGCTTCGGCGTGGGGCCTTCCCAGGCAACGCACGCAGCTCAAATAGCGGTCTCCTTTGACCCGGGAGTGACCACACTCCGGGTACAGTTTCGACGACATGGCGTCACCAGACCAGAAAATACACACAGGCACTCGGAGCTGGCGAGTAGAAAAAGGAACACACACCAACTCTAAAGAGTAATTTAGCTCTGTGCGTAAAATCAAACAAATTAATTGTGGGTGCGTATATTTACGGTCGGTCGATTCGAAAGGATTCCTTGCCAAGCGGATGCGAAGCAAGAAAAGAGGAAGTTGAGAGGGCACGCTGCTATTTATGCCCCACGGGGCGGGTCAGGGGCGCAGCTTTGACCTTCTCAGCCATTTGGGGTGATTGTAGAGTTTTTTGATTGGATTACCATGATCACATGATCATGTACCATAAGTAATAGATCGCAGTTCCTGTGATATGGAACCTGTAATAACAGACATATTTCAAAACAATGTACAGATGCATTTTATAATTTATTTTGAAGACACACGCACACACACACACACACACACACTCTCTCTCTCTTCACACACTCTTCTGTGCGTGCAACATCAGCAATCTTGCTTGGATTAGGATAATTAGCTAAAGGCAATCACACGGCCAGAGATAAGATGTCAGCACTCAAGCCCACCCTTTATAATGCAAGAGGATGGCCTTTGTTGTCTTTGAAGAGACAAAGCCTATTCAGGCGGCTCTTTCTTTCACTGCATGAGTGCAGCGGTCAAGACAGCGGAGATAAATTGACACAGCAGTAAATATTTCAACAACAATGTTTTTGCTATCATCTTTGGAAAACTAATATTAAAACCCTTTTTCACCACCCATGTTTCTGCATGCTATATATCAAATAACTGTAAATTGCTATACTGTTGTCATTGGAGCTTGAGCACGCATTTTTGACAAGCCATTCTGAGAGATTATTCTTGCATACAAATTAAGATATTCAGTCTTCCACCTCTCTACCTCTCTCTCCCTCCCTCTCTCTCTTTCCCTCTCTCCCTCTCTCCCCCTCTCTCCCTATATCTCCCTCTCTCTGAATCTCTCTCTTACTCTCTCTCTCTCTGGTGGAAACATGGTGCTTTTCCTGAGACAGGTATGGGACTCTGGGACCAGCAGGTCTCAACACTCAATCTCACTCTGCCTGCCTGTCAGCCTGCCTCTCTGTCTGTCTGTCTGTCTGTCTGTCTACCTGTCAGCCTGCCTCTCTGTCTGTCTGTCTGTATGTCTGTCTGTCAGTCTACCTGTCAGCCTGCCTCTATGTCTGTCTGTCTGTCAGCCTACCTGTCAGCCTGCCTCTCTGTCTGTCTGTCTGTCTGTCTGTATGTCTGTCTGTCTGCCAGCCAGCCAGCCAGCCTGTCTGCCTGCCTGCCTGCCTGCATGGACCACTATGCCTGCTCACAGCTATGCCAGGCTGTCCCCTTCCAGGGCCACGGCTCCTTCCATCGCCCTCTCCGTCTGCTTGTCTCTCTCAGTCATGTCTAGACCACGTTTTGATTCAATTTCATCTGTCTTCTCAGAATGCCATGTATCCCCGTGTGTTTTTTAAAGTTATTAGCAATGTGCTAGTTCGCTAGACATGACAGACGGATGGATTTGTGGGTGGGTGGATGGATGGGTTCACAATTCAAGACAAATGACAGCTAGTTAGCATGTTCTGATGCTAAAGGGTACATACAACACAATACAGTAATACAGTATGTTTGTTAGCTTATACATACAATGTAACATAGTCTACTGACATCAAACTCTTTCTGGAGTTAATTCCAAATGAACTATGGACATTTCTGTTTCATTAGTGACAGACACAACACACACACACACACAGAAAACAACCAATTTAAAGATCTACATAAATAATTAAGTCAATAATTGCTATGTTACATTGTAGCATGTCAAGCATCTGATTAAAACTCTGTATTTCAAACCTGAACCTCCCTGCGTCCATGCCGACTCACTTCAATTAGCCGTATTAGCTCTGTAGAGTGGCTCACATTTATTTTCATTAACACCTCTCTCAACCACAGAATTACAGAGGGCGGTTCATTGTCTGCAGCAGGATATCTATCCTCTGCCTGCAGCGGTGGACAGTTTGAAACATATAACATAACACAGCTAGGTGGTAAGCAACACAGGCCTATATTTTGTTCATGGGATGGACATCCAGCTCTACACATTACATTGGCAAATGGTCTGTCATTTATTCAGTAAAAGTACAAAAAGAACTGGTTTGACAGAGGGCAACAGTTCACTTTTATCACCATGGTGTTTGACAGGGATTATTTCCTGCTACTAAGTGCTGGTCCACTGAGATTAATCATTGCCTTTGTCCACTCATTATGAATGCTAAAATTACACATTATGAGAGTCACTGCAAACTAAGGACTATACATATTGAGAGAGGGAGAGAGAGAGAGAGAGAGAGAGAGAGAGAGAGAGAGAGAGAGAGAGAGAGAGAGAAAGGAGATACGTACTTAAAATTAATTATAATTCTTTTTAAATTGTACCATAAATATACATACCCTGTGGTCTTGCTGGAGACGTTGTCTATGGCGGATACTGCGCCTGCTCGGCACCTTTATAGTGTCCTGGGGATAGAAATGATAAAATCCCTCTCCGAATGGCAGCTAGAAGGACACACATTGAGAAAGGACGTGAGGAGAGGCAATACAAAAACACAAACATCATATATATATACAGCATATTATAGATGTGTGTATAGACGTGTGAAAAATGTGTGTCAAAACGTTGCCGATAAAGAAACTACTGTAGCATCTTAGAGAGTAGAAAATGTGAGGTCACAATGAGGCAGGCCCAGTTTGGAGGGAGAGTACCACTCTGGTCTATTCTAGTGCAGAATCTATTTTAAGGCAAGTACCGCACTACAACCCAACATGATGAATAGCAATGGCAGGGAAATGAAATGCATCATTGCCAGTTTTCCCAGAGGCACCAAGCACAGACTAAAGAGTTCCTTATGCTTTAACAACAACACAGGTCAATCTTCACAATATATGATTGCAGATCTCGTGCAGATAGCATGCATGAAAAATGAAATAGTGAGATGGAGGTGTTGCTTATTGTAATGCTTATAATGCATCCATTTTTGCCATGGATTTGGGGCCTGTCCCTTGATTCTATTGGCTTTGACGATTCAAAAAAGGTGTCATCCGTTCAAATCGACCAATTGGTTGCGGAGCTATTTTAATTGTTGTGCTTATTGTAATGCTCTGCCATGTAGTGAGCAACGTTGTTTTGATTAATAATGGAAAATCAACAACAACGATTAGAGAACGGCTGTGCTCTTTACTACACCAAGCAGCTGTGTGCACTAAATGCAGACTTTTCCCTCACTGTTCCTCTATCTGTGTGCACGCGTTGTGCAAATGTAAAACAACATCGGGTCCGGTCCGGGTCTTGTTAACTGTCAATATGCTTAATGATGCATGTCCCATTAACAGAAATATCGCTGCCGCTTGCTTACATAACCTCGGAGGTAGGCACGGAGTAAAGGGTTTGTGAATCTAGTGCCTTCAAGAAGAGGAGCTACCAACAGCTATTTTACCAGTGATGCTATACTGAAGCCACAAACAATCCACGATGGATTACAAGGCGTTGTGTGTGCGTTGTCAAGTCGGCTTTTGTAGGCTCGGGGAGGACGTGAACATTTGCATTCAGAAGCACACCACCACTCCTCATAGCCACTAGCTTCAGTCACTTGCATCCAAACATTTATTTTGACACGTGGCAAGACCCACAGCATTAGGACATTATTTCTGTGGCTCAGGTGGTCTATAAATGTCTTGTTATAGTTTTGACATGCATGATGTATTTGCCTGGCTGTTAAATAACAGTGATTTGCATTTGCTTAGCTGAGTAAAATGCCAAGGCCCTAAATGTCATGAATATGCTTTAGAGTTTTTGCCACTAGATGGAAATGCCTGTTATTTAGTCATATTTTCTCTGTGTGCGTGTGTGTGTGTGTGTGTGTGTGTGTGTGTGTGTGTGTGTGTGTGTGCATGTGCGTGTGTGTGCGTGTGTGTGTGTGTTTCCCCTGTTTCAGTGTGGAATTACACAACAGAGCTGTGATTCTGAAATGTAAGTAAGAAAACAACCTTAATTAGTCACTTTTTATGAGAAGGTTAAGATATCAAGCTATGGCGTCGGACTTCTTGTGATAGGTTGATTGTCTATTATTATATAATTGGTTTACCTATTCAAAAATACACCAGTAATACAATAATTGTTGTTAATTCATACTGCAATTAGGCTAATAATACACCAAAAGAGAATAACCTGTTTCAAAGCAGGCAATTTTCACTAAGTGTGTCCCTATAGGGCCATAACCCCGGACATTGATATTAGCCGGGATGACGTCATGTAAACCTACAGTGTTGAAATTGCCTATTATGTAATAATGGTTTTCAGGGCTGGAACGTAATAGCTATATTATGTTGAATGACAGCATGCAGCCTTTAGAGGTAGGCATCCAAGTCACTTAACACTTAAAATACATTGCAAACATTTCGGTCGGCAGCGATTATGCGTAATAAAGTTGTTTGTAGCATATGATATCACACCATATTTGTGTTCCTACCTTTCGGGCACTTTGGAAACCGTGTTCTCTAGCAAGTTGGTGCGCTTCATGCTGTGCACCTTCATGCAACTGAACTAGAAGATGGTTTGTAAAAATCCCCTCTTCTGTAGCTTGCGTGGCAAAAAGCAACGCGTTCAGCAAAACAAATCCCACGGCTGTCCCATATTGGGGAGATCCGTGCATCGTGTCTGCCTTGTGTCAACGCGCCTGAGTCGGAGTGAATGCAGTGTGCGGGATGCTCCTTCTCGCTCGAGATGGGTCGAATCAAAGCTTATTTTGATACATCTCCCCGTCTTCGGCTGATGATGAGGATGGTGGAAGTTGAACGGTTCTATCGAGGCGTCCGCTGTGGTTCGAGTAAAGACGTGTTGTGAAGCAAACCTGCATCCTCAGCTTTCTCCTCTTTTCATCTGTAATGCTTTGCCTCCTTCGCGTTCGGGTCCTCTCTGCATGACGTTCCTCCAATGGGCTACGGCGGGGGTGACCCTCCCTTTCTCCCTCTGTCTCTCTCTCTATCTCGCTTGCTCTCCTTCGCCTAACGAATTGCCCGCGCATCCAGGCGCGGACCAGACAGCGAAAGCACGAACATATTCAGGACCCTGGAGATTTCCTCTCCCTCGGGTGTGTGTACTGTCGACGGCTTCTATATGTTCCCCTGGACACTGATGCATTGACGTTCATATTCCATTCTGAAATGTAAAGCGTGTGGCCCTTTGCTTCCACGGTGTAGTGGAAGAATGTGTGAAAAGGTCAATTTGGTCTGTTAAGTGGTTACTTGAAACGAGCGGGTTTTTTAGGCTGCAGTACAAATAGTGGAGGGTCACATGATGAATATGACTATCATGTATTCTGCAACTACAGGCAAAAAGCCTAATTTAATTGGTAAAGGCCCTAATTTGGTCCAGTGAGTATAGGCTATAGCCATAAAGACCTCAAACAAGAGGTGTTTGAGATATCAGACTCAGCTAACAATAAACTGAATATATGTGAAGCATATAGAATACACTGTCTGTTTACATAGGTGGACATTATAATTTATTGGGATATAGGCTACATTTGTTTAGGCTACTGGCCAATTCAGCACTGATGATTCTGTCAGCCACGGAAAACACATTACCCGTTGAGAGCAGCACTGTTACAATGTGGCTCAGTTGTAATATCGTGCAGTGCCGCAACCCCATGGTCTTGGAAGAGCCATAGTCATCTTTCACAGCATTCAACCTATAATTTATTAAATTCTGCCTTTCTTAATATGAATATGACAATGTGGTCATTTCAGATTACCTGCTAATGGGCATTTCGAAGAGAGAAAAAACTAGTTTATAAGATTTGACAGGCCTTTAGAGGCTAAATTGAATAGTGAGATTCTGGTTTAGTCATCTTTTGCTGAAGTTACAGGATTATTTTCCCTCTCTACTTATAATAAAAATAAAAATAATCCTGTTCTGTATTAATCAATATAGTATTAAGCACAATTGCTTACTTATTACTTGCTTATTAGTTGCCTATAATTGCTGGTGACCTCACCTGTCCAACTATTGACAAATGCTACTACATGGAAGTCACTTTGGATAAAAGAGTCTCCCAAATGCCGTAAATGTAAATGTAAAATATGTTTTATCTTAGCCTCCCAAACGATTTTTTTAAATAATTTTTTAAAATCTCAACAAAATGACTGTATTACTGTATTGAAATAAAGGCCTAACTTGTCTAAAAGGCTATAACCTTCACAATGAAGAATTATAGAATAAATGAAATAATGTCTGTTTATTAAAAGAGTCATAGAAAAAGTGGAAGCACTTTGCTGATCACAATTTCTATGGTCCCTGCAGACATCCTCCCACACACCTGCTATTGCTGTGGCAAAACAACATTTTATTTAGACCGGGCAAGCCAGAAACCCCCTACCTCCCGCAAACAATTTTGCTCAGCTGTCTTTAGCAACTGAGCCTCCTGATGTCATCACACAGAGGTGTTGGCCTATACCTGAACCTTCTCCAAATCTTCTGCATGGCCATGCAACTCATAAGAGTGCATGGCCTGTGCCACGCTCAAATAATCAGACTTATAATAATTAAAATGTATTTATTTACAAAATGCAGCTTGACTTGAAATATGTAGTGAGTGACTATACTTTGAATTATACAAAACATGTTAATACGTAATTATTAAATGTATGATAAAGACACAAAAAAATGTGTGCAGTAATTTCACATTACAAAAGAGCTTTAGGCCCGTTCTCTACCTCAATATGTCTGTCTAAATCCAAGTCTGTTCACATCCATTTCAGCATTTTCACTTGGGACTAAAGCTGTAGAGGACTGTAGAGGACTGAGTCTGGCCCTTATTTACACATAGCACAATATTAATACACCAACCAAAAACATTGCCAGACCCTATGTTTTCCTTCTGTTAGCCTTTGTGTTCCTTCTGCAGGTTTGAACTAATCAGTGAAGTACTTTATATTATACTTATACTAGAAAATTGCATGGATGCCTCAAGGAGTTTACCAGAACATCAATAATGACTGAACCTCCAGATACACTATTAATCTGCTCACATCTAATGTTGAATTACACTAACCCACAAGAACTTTGTGTATGCACGTTCAATCAGAAATCAAAACAATGGAGGGACAAACATACAGTATAATGCCTAATGTTCCTCTCCAGTTGCCCGGGTAACCACAAAATAACAAAGTACACTAAGCCTGTGAAATGTGAAGCCATTGTAATTTGCCTCTCATCTACTGACAATGGTTTCTTAGAAATAATGTGCTGAATAGGAAAAGATGAAGAATTATGATGAGAGAGAGAGAGAGAGAGAGAGAGAGAGAGAGAGAGAGAGAGAGAGAGAGAGAGAGAGATTCTTATACCTCCC
>JAODUK010005628.1:0-32627 GCA_027564635.1 Typhlichthys eigenmanni
TATTCCGATATATAATATGTATCTATATAATATTTATATATTAATGCAATTGTACAATCATGTCATCTATTTCATGTTGATGCAGTATCAAAACACCAGCTTTATTAAGAGATTTAAATAATTATTGACTGTTTAACAGTATCCCTGGTATGGTCACTCATCTGAAGTGGATATAGAATGTCACAATGTATCAGATTGATTTCTTCAGATCCAGCTACGTTTTCATAGCCTAATGTACATTATGACAGACTGCATACAGACGATTCAATTGTTTAAAAGAATTGTGAGTGCATGGTTACACCAGACAATGTTACTGTCAATGAAAACTACCTTTTGGCTGTCTGTCTTTCAATGGCTTGTTTGTGTGTGCTTGCTTCTTCCCAGATGGGTCCTCTGCCACGCCATTCCCTGCCACAGGAACAGTCCTGGCTACTGCAGTGTGTCCCGGGGCACCTACCGGACATGATTTCTTCTTTTTTCCACCCATTTACGTAGTGAAAATGTGCCGGACTACTTGGTAATTTGATGCCGAGTCATCGGGCAGAGGGGCAAAAACAAGATTTGGAAATTAACACACAGTTCGATAACCCGTTAAAAGGGCTGCGATTCAGAATGAAAAACTCGAAACAAAAGGCTTCCGTACCGGTAGTAGTAATATTACCGGAAGAATCACATTTGTTTTTTGTATTGTTCTTTATGTACATGGTTTACTGATATAACATAACACTTTGTTATATATTAAATAACTGGTCAAATATGCGATATCGTATATATGTTATTATATATTTTGTTTAAAGAAACGTGGTGCATTGTGGGTGCTGTCTGCTTGCAATCATGGCTGACGCGTTTGGAGAGTCACTGTTTAGCGTGTTTGACGATGAACAAACTACTACAACTAACAAGTTACCCGCTGCCCCGACACCTCAGAAAGCTCAGAAAGCCCAGAAAGCCCAGAAGAGGTAAATATTATGTTGGTATATTTGGTTGACCGGGCACGTTGTTATGTAACATTAACAGAGCACGTTTTGAAAGAAAGGTTCTCAAGTAGCTCACCACGAGTATCATGTGTGCTTGGGTACGGTACTTTTAAGTCACGGTAAACGATGTATAGCCAGGTGGGTTCAGCCTTATTTATATACCTTAAGACTTTGTCATCAGATCAATCGCACTAGATTATTATTCAGTCCATACACTCTTCTTTGTTTTGTTGAAATATCCCCCGCCATGCATCCCACCCTTCCACCAATGGGAAAAACAGCAAAGTCCTGCAACACAAATGTATCCTCCTTTTATAATTTAGTATCTTCTTCAATGTGTTTCTCTGGTTTTAAACAGTAAAACCACAGGAAAACAACGCAAAGCAGCAGGTTCTGGCTCATCTGCCAAGGTTAAAAGAGAGGCTGTCGACAATGTTGAGGAGGAGGTGGTATTTACCAAAAAACCTCGCCATGA
The DNA here is from genome assembly GCA_027564635.1 of Typhlichthys eigenmanni. Taxonomy (NCBI): domain Eukaryota; kingdom Metazoa; phylum Chordata; class Actinopteri; order Percopsiformes; family Amblyopsidae; genus Typhlichthys; species Typhlichthys eigenmanni. The sequence continues at coordinate 1,453 of JAODUK010005628.1, forward strand.
GACAGCAGCTTCTAACGACGTGAAGTAAGATCAAGTCCCAACCTAGAACTTTTCGTGGCTAGTAGCTGTATTAGATGATGTAACATTTTGAGAGAGCGCTAATAATAATGCTTTAGTGTTAACATTTGTTTACTTAAACCTTTTCCTCAGTCTTTCAGACTTTATGCCCCAGGTTAAAGTTCAGCAAGTTGAGACTGTTGAAGGATGCACACATGAGGTAAAGGAAATACATAGATGTATTTAGATTCTTCTTGCTTTAAATTAATTACTATTATGCAAACATTTGTTTTACACTTTTAATGCAATTTTTTTTCTTTCCGTACAGGTGGCTTTGCCCTCCAAAGACGAATACGTACCACTTAAACCACGAGTGGGTAAAGCTGCTAAGGTACTACCATCTATGCGTTTTTATGAATGGAGAATAATTTGTGTTATAGTACAATTAGGTACAAACTGTTTAATCACCAAACAGCGAATACTTGCCCAGTGCATTTATTAGTGAAACCTAAATGTGTAAAAGAACATGGGCACACTTTGGCTTGTTCATACTGCTAAACCTTGGTTACTGCATTTAATAAATCTTTTTTTTTTTTTTTTTTTTCTGGTAGCACACCAAAATATATATCTCTCTCTCTCTCTATCTCTCTCTATATATATATATATATATATATATATATACACATACACATACACATACATACATGCATACATAAATTCTTATTCATTATTCTTATTCAACCACAGAGGAATTTCTAATATGACTTCTCATGCATTTAATGTAAATATACTGTAGCTTTCTCCACCACCAGAATAAATGTAGGACTTCAGCATTTGAAGTACCAACCTATTTTCAAAATAAACACTGAACCTACTGCATGACATTATAGTATTTACACTTGCAGACTTGTTTTACGAAACGAGTCTCCAAAACGTTGCCGCAGGCATTCTTGGCTGGTGTGCTTTCTGTGACATATTCTTAGATATTGTAGGAAATATGCACTGCTGAAGTGTACTGGCTTTAAATAAACATGGTAGTGAATTAAGAATAATCAGTGGCCAAAACACCAAGCCAATGCAAAATGGCCCTGCCCACGGTGGTCTTAAAGACAGAATGGAATGGTTCTCCCATGATAACACGGTAGTATTATTGGATGCATGCTCTACTGCTGATATTTGGACATTTAATTTGGTTTGTGTCTCTTTTCAGGAATATCCTTTTATTCTGGATCCATTCCAACGTGAGGCTCTTTTGTGTATGGACAACAACCAGTCTGTACTGGTGTCTGCACACACCTCTGCTGGCAAGACTGTCTGTGCTGAGTAAGTATCAAGACCATAAACAATACATATGCATAGGTTGCTGGTTTGTTTTTCTTTGCAGATTGTACATGGCTTTGAATCCTCTTTCATTTGATGTTTTATCACAGTCTCATTTACATTTGCCAGTCCCAGCCGTAAAGGTCCTCTGACCAATTCCTTACTAACTGCTGAGCAAGATGCCGAATGCCTACCTGCTCATAATCATGTGTAATTGTACTTGCTGTAGGCTTCTGTTAGGATAAAATCAAGTGTAATTATACCACCCTCTGCTGACAGGTATGCCATCGCACTGGCCCTGAGGGAGAAGCAGCGCGTGATCTTCACCAGCCCCATCAAGGCCTTGTCCAACCAGAAGTACAGGGAGATGTACGAGGAGTTTCAGGATGTAGGCCTGTTGACCGGTGATGTCACCATCAACCCCACGGCCTCCTGCCTCGTCATGACAACAGAGGTAGGACACGGACCTGCCCAGGCAGATGGGACATCCTTTGAACAGTTATTTCTCCAATTACAACTAGCTCACTTTTTTCCAAAGCAACTTGCAGTGTGTGCAATAAAAATGATAATGAAGCAGGCAGAGGTTTGGAGTTTGCTCTAGGATGCTCACAGGGAGGTTGGGCTTGTTGGACACAGGACATTGTTTTTATTCAAGACTGAACATTTCATTTATCGTGTTTATTTGCATAAGCGGGTGAAATCCATTGTAGTGAATTATATTCCTGACTACCAGCATCCCAGTGTGAAGGCTGGGTCGGCTGCTCAATTATGAGGGAAAAAATAATTGTGTGAAAACGCCTTCCAATGCCCCTTTACTATTCCTGTTTAGCTTTCACTGTCACCCCAGAAGGGGAGAAAAATGTGTGTGTGTTATTCAGAACACAAGACAAAAAAAGAGTTTGCTTGAAAACCGTAATGTGCAAAATAATCAATCTGTTATAATCTTCTGTTTTTGTTATTGTAAGGAGCTGAAATTGGAATCTCTCGATTCAAGTTGTATTGATTGCACAGCCGTAACTGAGGCAGAGATGGTGTGTTGCTGTACCTTGACGTGTGTACTGCTCTTTCCTAGATCCTGAGGAGCATGTTGTATCGAGGCTCTGAGATCATGAGGGAAGTGGCCTGGGTCATCTTCGATGAGATTCATTACATGAGAGATGCAGGTGTGTAGACAATGCAAGCATACTATATTGACTATTAGCTATAGCAAGATCAGGACTGCTATTACTGTGAATGGGTTGCAATCAAAGACATGCATTATATGTTACTCTGCGTCTCAGAGCGTGGCGTTGTGTGGGAGGAGACCATCATTCTACTTCCTGACAACGTGCACTATGTCTTCCTGTCGGCAACCATCCCCAATGCCAAACAGTTTGCCGAGTGGATCTGTCACCTCCACAAACAGGTGGGCTGGCAGTTTATGGAGTCTCTAGAAAATGATAAAATAATGTATGTATTGAGCATGTAAGTAAATTACTGAATTATTTTTGTTCTACGCTCCTTTAGCCATGTCATGTAATATACACAGACTTCCGCCCCACTCCCCTGCAACACTACGTCTTCCCTGCAGGGGGCGACGGACTCCATCTGGTAGTGGATGAACATGTAAGGACACTATAACTATTCTCAAATGACTAGGCTCATGGACTAGAGATCATGTATTTACGTTGATAAATGCAGTTATATACTGCTGTGAGATCCCTCTGTTATAAAGGAAGATAATTGGCAAGTTATTCTGCATTTAAATGTATTCTGCGATGCATCAAATGATCACCGCATGTTGTTGAAGTGTAAGAAACGCCGTCGGTCGGCTTTGCTCTCGTGTCTCTCTAGTGGTGAAGATGGTGGTGTTTTGTGCTTCTGCTTTACAGGGGGATTTCAGAGAGGACAACTTCAACACGGCAATGCAGGTGCTGCGCGACTCTGTGGATCCTGGAAACAGCGGGGGCGCAAAGTGGGACCCCAAGGGTCGGAAAGGAGGAACTAAAGGTGTGTTTACCTGTCAGTGGCCATTTGTTTTTCAACACACAATAGTCCTAATGCAATGTAAAGGGACACGCACTTGATTTGTGTCCCAAAATGTTGTTTTTGGTTGGTTGGAGTGCTGATTGGGTTTCAAACCTTTCTTTCCCCTATTCTCTTCCCAGGTCCTTCCAGTGTGTTTAAGATAGTGAAGATGATCATGGAGAGGAACTTCCAGCCGGTCATCATCTTCAGCTTTAGCAAGAAGGAGTGTGAGGCATATGCTTTACAGGTGTCCAAGTTGGATTTCAACAGGGGTATGTCCATTTGTGGTTGGTTGGGTTTCTCTCACTGTTAGGAGTTAAGACGGTTGGCGTCTTAACTGGATGCGACCGCAAGTGAGCAACGACTTGCTCTCTGTCCGGACTGCATTGAGTTTTGACCTGCATCGTGTCCACACGTCTCTGTAGTGTTAGTGATAGGCAGAAGTTTCCCCCATTTTGATCTGTTTCAGTTGGATTGTGAGACGCGATATGTGTGAGTTCCCTGAGTATTGCTGGTTTTCCATTGTCGGTAGCCTATTTTCTGCCTCTCCAGCTTTATGGTGACATTGTCATGGATGGATAAGTAGAAGCTACAGTCGAGCGCTAAGCACATGTTGAGTAAAAAGGTTTCCTGGCTGCTTTGCTTTGGCCCAAGCAAATTGGCCTATATCATCTGTGTGTGTGTGAGACAGGCATCGCCTGAGACCTTCTATTTGTGTGTGAGCTTGCAGAGAGGCCACACACACACACACACACACACACACACACCTACCACCCTTACCTCTTCCACTCACTTTCACTTTATCGCTCCTCCACATGCCATCCATCTCCCCACCTGATCCTCCAGGCCTTGTGACACCGTTTCTGGGCACTGTTTGAGGAATGCTAACGCGTCCTTGGCCCGGAGAGGCCCTCTGTTGCTAAGACAGCCTTGTGGCTAGTAGCTGGTGCACATTTTGGGTGGAGGAACCTAGTATGGCCGCCAATTCACTCATGATGCGGTCCGGTACGCTCAATGCCGGACGCCAGTTCCTGATGTGAGGCAGATCAGATGTCTTGCATAAAATGCTCTATTATCAGATTATTCTCCCAAAGTCAAGGACATCCAGGCTTAGGTCCACCTCGGCCCTGAGTGTGAGCGGAGTTAAGTTTTGACACGCTGTTTTGTGAGTTATTTGCAAGTAATTTATGTGCTGGTAGCTACGTGTTTGCATGGCCAAAATCCATTCAGGGAAAACAGGCCAACCGCCGCATTCCACAGTGTTTATTAAACTGCGTCTCCTTTGTTTCAGATGAGGAGAAACGGCTGGTGGAGGAGGTGTTTAACAATGCCATCGACTGTCTCTCAGACGAAGACAAGAAACTGCCGCAGGTCAGGCGCATGGAGAACCAGCTGCAGTAGTGTTAACCCAGCCTGTAGCCGATACGTCATTAGGGCGATGTCTCATTGTCTCCTTAATAACATGGCTGATGTATTCCTTTAATTATTTATTTGCACACACTCGCAAATTGATATGGGCTGTCCTAACCGGCCTTGTTGAGCACACAAGCTAAGTACACACACACCCCACTGCCTTTGGGGTGTGTGCGTCTGTTGGTTATTTAGGCCTAAACTTCTCCTCGGATAGACCGTTTTATGCATGTTCACTCATTATATTTTTCTAAGGCAAAGATTTTATTCGTGTAGATATTTCATTTCCCATTGGCATGGTGGAGTTGGTGATGGTGTCCACACCCTATATTATGAGATGGTGGTCTCATTCCCTCGTGTGTATTGTCCAGGTGGAGCATGTTCTTCCCCTGTTAAGGAGGGGCATCGGCATCCATCACGGAGGCCTCCTGCCCATCCTCAAGGAGACCATTGAGATCCTTTTCTCTGAAGGTCTTCTCAAGGTAAGGCAAGGTATCCTGGGCTGTCTGGCTATAATACATGAAGCTCACATGTTCTGGGTGGTGTTCTCTTGGGATGAAGGCAAAAATATCCACTCTCTTCACATGCTGTAACTGTAATGGAGAGGGATCAGGCGGTAGAATTGGAGCAAAACGTGGACGCGCGCACGTCCACATTGTGGACACGCGCGCCTGAATCCGCCTCTCGTCCCCCCCACACAGGCCCTGTTTGCCACAGAGACGTTTGCCATGGGCATCAACATGCCTGCCCGCACCGTGCTCTTCACCAGCGCTCGCAAGTACGACGGCAAGAACCACCGCTTTGTAAGAACACACACACACACGCGCTTTTTGACGTATGGCTGATTGATAGCACAGCTCTTCTCCTGCTGCGCTTTTTTCCCCCCTGCTTGGGAAAGAGACGAAGCACATGCGCTGACCGCACCGCAGGTGTAAAGTGCCTCTGCCTCAGGGTCTTTACAAGGCCGCCTGCAGCGTGACGTCAACACAGCCACGTATTGTTTATGAGGGCCGTGGATCTGGCCGCCGTCACTTGGAGGCCCCCATCATCCTTTCACTTCACACACGTGCACTTGCAGGCACGCGCACCAGCACAAGCACAGCAACACGCACGCACCAACACACGAGCAGCAACACACATTTTTCCTTGAATATTATGCAAGAGGGAGGGATGCTGCAGTCCAAGAGGTTTATTCGAAACATCTGGTGCTTCTGACCATGCCAAAGCTACACACGTACTCCACAACACTCCAATTCACAAGCAATTCAATTCTCATTGCAGGCCTGAAATGAAGATCTGTTTATTTCGACAGAGTAAATGCATCTTTGTTTTTTTGGGTACTTATTGCAAAAGATGAACTGAAAATGCAGGGATTAATCAAAGCCACATGGTGTAGCATACACACTCGGGTTTACGTATTGTGTTATTAAATTCCTGTCGGCTCACTAAAACAAACGTTGGTAATAGGGTGTTCATGGTCTTCAGTTGTAGAAACACATAACCATTAACCCTTAAACCCTAAGGGTCTTTTGGCTGTTTTTCACAGCTTTCATATAATGGCTTCTTAAAGCATTTATGTAATAGCTAAAGCATTTGACATCCGCACCCTCTCAGCTACAATTATGATGATATCACAAAATATAAAAAGCTAAATTATTCAGTAAAAAAAAAGCTAAACATTTTAAATGCTTTTTTAATTAAAAAAAAAAAAGTTATGTAAATTATAGTAAATAGTGTGTAGTTTTGTTCGAAATACATTATTCCTCCGTGCCTTGACTAACTTTCAAACTCTTCTGAGTTAAAATAAAAACAAAATGAATTTAAATGCAGTATTTTATTAATGTATGTGTATGTGCTCTTATGTATAAGCCATAATTATCATGGGTATGCTTTCATCTATTTAATTCTATATTTTTAAATTTCTGTAATTTTAGTACCAAAAATGATACAAAGTTTAGTTTTCATTTGTTTTGCTTTTAGGCGAGAGATTTTCGAGGCAGCTCTGTCATTGTCTTGTGCAGCCCCTGTTATGCCAAATAACACAAGCCATATATCGCTCTCTTCAGCAGAGTATCTGGATTATGAGGAAAAAACTGTGAGCTTCTAGCCTTTACCGTTCTGAAGATATGATCCAAAATGTACACTGGTCTCTCTCACTGCCAATCGAAGGTTTATAATGCGTGGCATTTTAGAGACACATTTGCCGTTGGTCTGACGAACACAAGTCATACGTCGATCTCTTCGGGTGAATGTCTGGAGTGGGTATATAGTTTCTAGCTTTTACTTTTCTGAAGATATGATACGGAATATAAACCCATGCCATTTTCAGCACAATTTAAGAGTGCATTTCAGAGGCAACATTGACGTTGTGCTGTAGAGCTGCTGCTATGTCGAATAACACACGCCATATACCGATCTCTTCGGTGAAATGGCTGGATTATGAGGGAAAAATGGTTCGTTTCTAAGCCTTACCCTTCCGAAGATATGATCCAAAATATAAACTGATGCAAAATCCACACTGGCGCAGATCTCGTGTTCAGAGGGTTAAACAATGTCCTACATAGCCCTAACATTGTTTACATTTTTAAAGACTTAAGGACAAAAATCACAAATCTATCAAATGGTTCTGCTATTAATCAACATGTTCACTGTGGATTGTCATTCTCAGTGTGTGTTTGTGTGGTGCAGATCACTTCAGGTGAGTATATCCAAATGTCTGGGCGTGCAGGAAGGAGAGGGATGGACGAAAGAGGAATTGTTATCTTCATGGTGGATGAGAAGATGAGCCCAACTATTGGAAAGCAGCTGCTCAAGGTACTGTCCTGTCTGTCCACTTGTGTTCTAGCAAACGAAAAGCTGTTGGCAGTGACCTGTTTCAGATAAGACAAGAAATACGAGTGTGGGATAATAAAAATAACAATTATATTAAAACATTTATTTACATTTATATCAATCTCAAATTTTGTGATCTTAACCACAAGTGCCTTTTCCTACTAGTGGACTAGGTAAAAGTACTGTCTCTAACAAGCGCCTTGTGGGGCATTGAGATTGCTGATACCCTGAAAGGCTGAAGCCCTACATAGAATAGCAATTGACCTAGACATGTTGTGGTGGTGTTTACACTGAGGTTTTGTGTAGATCTATACTCTACTGACCAGGTTTTATGGGATAACACCAGGAGACATAAATGGTAAAAGATGTTGGGACATCCAACATGTGTCAGCAAGGCTTTCAATCAGAAAACTAAGGCTATCTCGGTTTGTGGACACTAAGGGTTGTTTTCATTGAAAATCCCCAGAGAGCAGTGGAAGACGAGTGAGGAAAAAGTTGAATCTTGGGGCACTACACTTCAACAAAAGCTGTATAACATTGAATTATCTTCAAATTTAAGAGTTTTATGAATACAAACTTTGCTTTTTCCTGGTCTTTCTTGGTAAACGTAAGCTGTTAATATTGATTTTGTTGATATATGTTTACTGTTAAGTTTATTACACAGTCAGCCAGGCAATGGAAACGAGAACCAATTGTGTGCCATCTTGTATTTATCTTAACTGAGGTTGCTAGAATTACCTTTCTTGTTCTTTTATCTTATTCAACTGACTGGACATCGTATCTCCTTCCATGTTCTCCTGGATCTGATGTTCTGTAGTTGGAGACATTGACGTACGTGTTCATACACTGGATCTTTGCTGCAACCAGCAACGTCTGAATGAGCTACGAGTTGCTTTAACGTGCTATATATTGATATTAATTGGTTCATTCAGCCCGGACCCCACGCGCCTGGTGAAATATCTGAGAAATGAAGAGCGACCCGGGTTCAGGCTGATGTTTTACTCTGTTGTACCGTGCAGGGTTCAGCCGACCCCCTCAACAGTGCCTTCCATCTGACCTACAACATGGTGCTCAATCTGCTCCGCGTGGAGGAGATCAACCCGGAGTACATGCTGGAGAAGTCTTTCTACCAGTTCCAGCACTACAAGGCATTGCCCGGCGTAGTCGAGAGTAAGTGCACACTTGAGTGCAGGTAAAGGAGATGCAAATGTATATATTATTCATGTTCTGTAAATGCTACTGCATGCATGCCCCTTTTTAAAAGCAGGTCACATCTGGCAAAAGGCACACTGATTTGTGTTCAGAATTTCCCTCGCGGTTGACACCAGCTTTAAGGCCATTGTTTGCCATAGCACAGTAATTTTGACCATCCATATTTATTCATGTCTGATAATGTCTTTATGGTCTCACACGTGACCTACTGTAGATGGCTCTTCATTTCTTCTCCAAACACAGTAATGTGTTGCTTTATTGTGCTCGTTTTGCTTTGTCTGTCCAGAGGTGAAGAGCTTGGAGGAGCAGTATCATGCCATTGACATCCCGAATGAGGAGAGTGTTGTCACCTACTACAAGATCAGACAGCAGCTCGCCAAATTAGGCAATGAGATCCAGCAGTTCATTCACAAACCAAAATACTGCTTACCTTTCCTACAGCCAGGGCGCCTAGTCAAGGTATTGTGTGTGTGTGGCATCTAAATGGTTTAAGCGCATATATCTACTATGGCATAATTATAATAAAATGGTCACTCTTAACTGTGTTTATAATGAAGTACATTCTTAAGATGGGTGTTCCAGTTGAATAGGCATTAGCCTCTCAGGCAGCGGCAGCCACAGTGGCGCATCTGTCAAGGTCATTGCCTTCTCCCTGTTGGACGCTGACGTGACAGTACATCTGGTTTGGCAGCCGCTGTACCGAACCTGTGCTCGCTACCATAAACCCTCTCAGGACCAGTTTATCTCTCCTCAAATGCAGCCTAGCTGGATAGTTCTGGTGAAGACAGCTCTGTCACGTACTGCTTGGGTTTGTGTGCTGCAGTTCACAGAGTATCCCTAAATGGATCACACAATGGTTTTATCGGGCTGCCAGAGGATGTTGAAATCGTCCCAGTGGAGCGTTTCCCAACATGTACAGTGATGGATTGAAACAGACCATGGGTTAATTTGCTCTGCTTCTCCTGCAGGTCAAAAATGACATTGCTGACTTTGGATGGGGGGTTGTGGTGAACTTTTCCAAAAAGGCTAATGTAAAGGTATGTTTGTTTCACAACATTGTGTGTGCGCGTGTGTGCGCGTGCACGCCTGTATATGTTTAAATCATCACGGCTGAGTTTAGATGGCATGCATAAGTGCCTTAACATACCGTTCTAATGGCTGCCAGATGTTTGGCTCCAAAACAGAGCAACAACCATTCTAAATGAATATAAGTCAATGAGAGAGGCACCCACTATAAAAAAGAAGCATTTTCCCCACAAGAATTATGATTGTGAACAATATTGTTTCATTGGGAGTATATTCGGCCTTCAATAGGGGCGTATGACCCAGTTGAGTCCTAACTCTCACCTGGAGCCTTATGTGGCTCCAGTCAACCCAACAGTGCTATGAACCCCAGGCCTCTGCCTCCTAAACACCCCATTCATGAACCTCAGGCACACGCTGCCTCCGTGGCTGTATATACAGTTGGTGTATACGTCGTGCATGTATTTTGAACATGTCTGACCACAGCTCTCTCTCTGTGTGTGTGTGTGCAGTCTGCTTCCGACCCAGAGCCTCTGTTCGTGGCGGAGGTATTGCTCCACTGCAGTAAAGACAGCGTGAAGGACTCTGCCACGGAGGCCGCTAAGCCTGCTGTCCCCGGAGAGACCGGGGAGATGCAGGTGGGTGCGGCTTAACGGATACGAAGGAGATATTTGCCGAAGGGCGGAGCCAGCGATTGACAGGCGACTGTCAATGGCGGGCTCCTCCCTTTTTTTTTTAATGTTATTTTATAAATGTATGGATTAGTGCGTAATGAAACTGCCATAAATGTAACCGCTGTAGTCATAGCGATGATGCGCTCTGTGCAGGTGGTCCCGGTGCTGCTGCATCTTCTCACTGCCATCAGCTCCGTGCGTCTCTATGTGCCCAAGGACCTGAGACCCTACGACAACAGGCAGCTGATGCTCAAGTCCATACAGGTGCACCATCCCCGCCTGCTCGCGCTGCTCTACAGGCGCTAGGAAGGGTGCTCACCTGGGTGGTCCTGTCCTGCGCGTTGAGGCACACCCGCGCGGCTGTAGGAGGGCGGGGCAGGGTCCGCGAGGTGCATGCTCCTGTGACGTCCACCCATAAAGCTACAGCCTGTAACGTTTTTGCTTACTGTGTGTATAGACGACGCCTATGCCAAAGCCCCGGACACACTCCATGCAATCCCCTCGTCACGCATTGTTAATATTCCAAACTCTGGTTGCCTAGGTATCCCCCTTGTGTATTTCCCACCCGAAATGTTGTCAGTCAGCGAGTCAACGATGTCCTCAGCGCATATTGGTAGTTGCCTGAAGTTTAGTTTGAACTTAAACTAATCTAAGTTAAGTATCCTCTGCGGGGCCGCACCACACATCCAAATGCATTGTGAAGCCAAGTGTAGTGATACGGCTCTGTTGACGTGAACGGATGTTCGCCACTTTGTTTACGTTCCAAAGTATCCGATTATTTTTTCAACATGAACAGAGAACGGTAAAATAGCAAAATTAGAGGAGATATTTGTTGAATCTGGCCAATTGTATTTGCTTAGCATTTAGCTTGCAATAGCGGACTATACCTTTTTAAGAACGTACCAATCATAGGTAGGTGCTCATATCTAAACCAGACAGACCAGTGTGGGATGTTGCTCACGATGAATGCTTTAGAACACCTTATCCAAGTCTCCTAGGAGTGTCGCATGTGCTGTACACACACCTGGCGTGTTGTGTTCAGAACCACAAATGGGAGGGTGTTCATCAGGGAGTCCTTGTATTGTGTTGAGCAGTGATTTAACAACAGCAGATCGAAGCTCATTAAGCATGAACATATTTATGAGACATAATAACCTATCCTTTCTACCCCCCACCCCCTTTCCAGGAGGTACAGAAGCGTTTTCCAGACGGTGTTCCCCTACTGGACCCCGTAGATGACATGGGCATCAAGGACCCCGCTCTCAAAAAAGTCATTCAGAAAGTGGAAGCTTTTGAGCACCGCATGTATTCCCACCCGCTGCACAGCGACCCGAGCCTGGAGTCTGTCTACTCGCTGTGTGAGAAGAAAGCCCAGGTGTGTGTGTGTGTGTGTGTCATAAACGACTAAATGTCAAACCAACTCCCATTGAATGATAAAGGGCAACTCACTTTGTTTCCGTAGTAAGAGTTTAATTGTGTCGCGTTGATTTCAATCTGTGCCTTTTTTCGTTGATAACTGCCCAATCGCTGCCCCTTCCTGTCGGGCAGGATGGGGGCGGTGGTTGCCTAGTGCCAAACACAAACACAGGAAGGGTCCATCAGAGATTGCACTCAGACCTTTTTCTTTTGTACTCGTACATCACATTGAGCAGGCCTAATGAAACACGACTGTTACACTGGAACACAGTGCGTGCATGGATGCACATGGCATTTGGTCATTCCTCAAGACCGTTCACATTGACCTTAAAACAGCTGCAGCGTTAACATTAATCACATCTGGCCAGGCGCATTGCTCATACCACACCTCGTGCCAGCTGTTACTGTACACGCCGTTTTATTCACACTGTACCAGAGCCCACACTGCTGCTGTTTGAAGTATGCAGCGCTGAGACTGCCTCTGTGAAGCATGCCCTCTGTTCCTTATTGGGCCACGGGCACAAAGCCAAAGCGTGTTGTGGCGATTAGGAGTCGACGTTAAAGTGGATAATTGACTTGGCTCAGCATGCTCTCTCAGTCTCTTAGTAGATGAGTTGTGTTGCCAGGCGACGGCTAACCAAGCTTGTCCGTTAGCCTTTAGTGCACGGACCGCCATGTTAAATTCAAAGCAGCTGTGAAATATTGGCGCGCCGCTGGTGGTTCCAGTTCACATGACACTGATATACCCAGTCTCTAAGCTTTAAGTGTGTGTGTTAGATCGCAGCGGAGGTCCGCACAGCCAAGCTGGACCTGAAGAAGGCCCGCACCGTCCTGCAGATGGACAAGCTGAAGTGCCGGAAGAGAGTGCTGCGGAGGCTCGGCTTTGCCACGCCCTCCGACGTCATCGAGATGAAGGGCCGTGTCGCCTGTGAAATCAGCAGGTAAGACAAGATGTGTACCTGTTGGCCAGCAGGGGGCAGATGCAAGGCTGCACACACTCCAGTGGAAGGTATGGCCACATGCTCCTCGACTGCATACTTCAGATGTGCATCCCTGGCCCTCTTGGCTGTTAGCCATTGTGTGTATACATGACATTATGATGATGCAAACCACTTTTATTTATAACGTAAAAATGTTAATTAAATGTGTTCTCTCACACACACACACACACGCACACACGCGTTTTGGCTGACCATATTTAGCAATGTTTTGTAGGCGAGTTCCAGAGTTGTCATGTCAGGCCGTGAGGTTTCATACTAGCAGTCGGGATGCGCATTGTTTTAACCAGCGGTGTAGGACGTGCATAGAGCGCAGGTGTCATCTCTAATTACAGCGTGTGAAAGAGTTTTTTTTTTTTTTTTTTTTTTTTCTGGGCTGTCTTACAGCTGCGCCTGGAGGTGTGCACTAACCACACAATACTGCAGAAACATGATGCCTGTCCTGTAGCTTTCGTTAAGCTAGAACCAATGCATGGAATAGCGACTGGGAGTAGTCTGGCATCTGCCTAAGCAAGATTCCAAAGAGACACTGGTCCAGGAAGATACAGTAGCCTACCAACAGTTAACACAAGCCTGTCTGCCTTGATCAACCAACACTCCAGTAAATAACACAGGGAGGAACTGCTTTTTAATGTCAGATATCGGTGCAGTTGGTCAAAAGACAGCCGTAGTTGCCAACATTGAGCCTAGTATTCACTCACTGTCTTTAATCCAGACCAGTACAGTAGGTTATGTATCTACCGTAACAATTTACTTGTTTTGGGCTGATGGCGTGTACCTATATTCCGATTGGTGTAGACTAGTGATTTCTATGACCTGTCGCTGCCGATTATAATTTTTGAATCGCTAAACGAAGTTGATAGCGCGTCAGGTTTTTTGCTATCAGTGGTCGGTCCAGCGGCTACACCAAAGGGTCAACCAGCGACCTGGCGATATCTGTTGATAAACAGTCGCTCCCACGCGCACGAGCGAAAATCACTGCGGTGTAGGCAGATGCTGTTAGTCACAGCACTGCAGTAAGGTTGTAGTAGTAAGGATGGAGGGGAATATTGTTCAAGGCTACATGTAGTTAGCCTTAGGATGCAGGGATGGAACCCTATACATTTTTTCTGGCATGGAGACGATCTCCGAGAAACCTATGTTATCTTGGATTCAACCATCAGATATACTGCAATCATTGATCGTCAATTGTGTATTGATCAGTTGATTTAAATGTTAATTATGACGATGTAATGTTATTACAATGTGTGTGTATGTGTGTCCATACAGTGCAGATGAGCTGCTTCTGACAGAGATGATATTCAATGGTCTCTTCAATGATCTGACGGCAGAACAAGCCACCGCCCTGCTTTCCTGTTTTGTCTTCCAGGAGAATGTAGGAACACGCACACCAACACGTAATAGCCCTCATCTCTCTGTGTAAACATTGAGTTTTTCCGCTACACTATGACAAACAATTAATGTGAAATCCCGCACACTTGAGCTCCAAAAACAATCCTTCCCACAGCCACGGCATGCAAAACCCAAACCACTGCGTGTTTGTTTGTCTTGCGTAATGAAGCCCATTCTCTCAGTGAGGCAACACAGCGCCGGACGGCCCCAGTACAGCCGGCTGGGCTCTCTCAGCAGAGCTGAGCACCAGTCGTTAACTGTAAATGCAGTGATCCCATCAGATCGTGCCAGAACCCCCACGCAGCACCCCCACCCGCCTTCACTCTGCTAGCTTGTGTGTGTCGCCAATAGCAGCTCCTACTGGTAGATACAAATGCACCTGTTTATACAGTATTATGTGGGTGTTTGCACTTAATTTACATACATGTCCTTAGGTCTATTTTAAAATACACAATGCCATTATCGGTAGTCTGTTCCTATCTTCTATTGAACAAATAGATATTGAACTAAACAAAAATAGAAGATGATTGACCGCTACACTGTGCTGGGTGGGATAGGTCACTTAGAGGACACGTCTGTAGTGAAAAGCCAGTATTTGCACTAACTCACGTTGATTAAAGGAAATGGTGACTGAAATACACTTTTATTTGTTGAGTTCTCAGAAACTCAATGGGTAAATATTGTGACTTGATGATGATGATGGTGGTGGTGACTATTTGTTTTTCCCAGGCCAGCGAGATGCCAAAACTGACAGAACAGCTTGCAGGACCCTTGAGACAAATGCAGGTAATGCAAAAACCAAACAAAAAGGACAATGGTAAACCCCACCCCAGTGTTAGCTTAGAGCGACGTAGCGCTAAATACATGAAGTGTGTGCTGGTGTCATCTTCAGGAGTGTGCCAAACGCATTGCCAAGGTGTCGGCTGACGCCAAGCTGGACATAGACGAGGACAGCTATCTCACCCAGTTCAAGCCCCACCTAATGGACGTGGTCTACACCTGGGCCAACGGAGCCTCTTTCGCTCAGATTTGCAAGATGACCGACGTCTTTGAAGGTGTTTTATTGTCATTGGAATCCCCAACAATATACTCAGTGGGCAGCTTAAGGGCATTTATGACCTCTGTAGTTTCCTAATACTTACAATAAACTAGGGTTGGACCGATGCCATTGCCGATGACTGACAGACATCACCGTGTTGTGCAGGCATGGTGATTAACAAAGTAGAAATTCTACCACAACAAACTTGAGCTTGCTCACAGCAATACCAATAGGATGAGATGAGCTTTTGTAGACACAATGCAAGTGAATGGTGGGTGTATACAACTGTGAACAAGGAGTTAATTTGCTGCAAACGGCAGTGTGAGCTCTTAATTTTGATGTAAGAAACTTGCAGAGTTGAGTGTTTAATCAAAGTTCAAATCTGTTTCATCAGATACATATCGTATCTTTAACAACAACCTAAACAGTAACTACTCTTCTAATAGAATTTTTCAAATAACAATCGAGCAAATCTGTGGCATACTGTCCAAAAAGGAAGTAATACTGTAATCGGACACATTTCTTAACATGGGTATCCATTTATATAGTCATGTCTGATTAATGCCGTCATGAGCATGTCTATTTTCTGCTCGTGTGTTGACCTGTAGGTTTTGACTGAGCACGTGAAGCTCCACTAAGGGGAAATTGATGTCTGGTTAAACTGCGTGTACAGTTTTACACCAACATTAGCCACGGTGCACTGTGCCAATAGGAAACGGTAGTCTGTTGTGTTTCTGTCTGCGTATGTAAACGCCTCTTTTCGCATGTTCGCATTTTTGCATGTTGCCTATGTTACCTATGTGGCCTGTCTCTGCCGGTCTGTGCGGTGTCCGCGCACTCCAAGCAGATGCGCTTTACATTGAGCTATACATGTCTATAACATGTTGACATGCAGGCAGCCAAAGAGAGTCTGTATTTTTATCCATTCATGCAATGTTGTTTTAAAAAGAGATGACCTATGCACCCTGTAAAAGAAGTTGCTCCCAAATGAGTAATAAATAAAAAGTAATATTACCAGAATTATTTTAAAATCAGCTTGTGGCTTTTCCCAAAAACTTTTTTTTTTTGGGGGGGAAGAGTAGTTTGAGGTCATGCTCAAAGAACCTATTGTGTAGTGTGACAGAAGAGGATAAACAGACACTTATATTTTCCAGAGAAGAGAGCGACACAGTGCAGGTTCTCTCTCTCGCAAAAGTTACTGAGGAGGAAGTCTCAAATCATTCTTCCTGACTCACCACCGCATGCAATTCTGTCGTTTACAGTCGTTTACAGCAGTAGGTAACAATGATGCGTGCGCCGACCCGTTATTAGCTTATCAGAAAATATTGTGGGTCGGGCCAAGTAATAAATATCTACTGAAACATTGCGTGCGTGGGGGGGGGGGATTCTCTGATCCTCGCTCTCTCTCTCGCTCACACACACACACACACACACACACACACACACACACACGACTACAATGGCACTGACCATGCCATACCAAACGATGAAATAGGCCTATTTTAGTAAGACTACTGCTCACTCACAGACGGAGACATTAGGCATAAGGACTTTGATGGCTCTGCAATAATCTATTGTCTGCTCTATGTCCCTTTGAACCGTGCGTTCAATTAGAAATCGGTATGTCTACATCACCATTGCTATACAGGCTCTAGTTTGCAGGTTAGGTTCAGATGGTTGATGAATGTGTATTTTTGTGGTGCGGGTGGTGTCATGTCAGGTGGGTCCGGGATGCAAAAAAGACCACGTCAGTGTAGTACTTGCAGTAGTACTGCAGTGCTACACCTTGCAGTAGCATTAACGTTGCCCTTTGACATGATATATATCTTTAATAATATAATTGGTTTAAAGATATAGAAAGAAATTCTATTTGGAGACAGCGAAACAAAGAGGATGTCTCAGACCACCACGCTCTCTGAATTTGGTTTCCTTTTAGAAATATGATTTTATTGTAATACTAATTCTATAATTAAAGAATGAGTTATTTCTGTTGAGGCTGTATAAATGCACTACATATGGATGATCAAAATGTCCTGCCCTTAATCAAGTGTTTTCTGAATCTTTCTGGAATGGTGAAATTGTGCTAGATATTGTCCACTTATTTGCCGTATGTCCTCTAGGGAGCATCATCCGTTGCATGCGACGCCTCGAGGAAGTGCTACGGCAGATGTGTTCCGCCGCCAAGGCCATCGGCAACACCGAACTGGAGAACAAGTTCGCAGAGGGTAAGAGACTGAATGGTCCACCAAAAGCGATGTTCTCCTAAACGAAAAGTGGCACTGTAATCACAAAAATGAGTAGGAACTTGTTGAGGAAATCCTGCAAACTCCTTTTCTATTGTTTTGAGAATGTTGTAGCCTAGTCTACAACGCTGTGGCACTACAGTAGGGCCTGTACATATGTTTTGTGTTTTAACGGAGAAAGAGCCAGCTTACTATCTTACTAGAAGTGCACATTTCTACAGATGTAAAGGGATGTTATTTGAACGGGACGTTTCCAACCTTCGGGCAACAACAGAAATGGGCTATTTTAGGTTTTCATTCTGCAGCATTTAGCTGTTAAGCATGGCAACTAGTGGCAGTGGTTGGTCTGTCCCGATCTATTCTTTCCACGTTCTGCAGGCCACCTGCATTGTATTATAATGTAGAAGACCCAACGCAAGACGCGTCAGTTACAAAATATCTGAGGTGCGCGCCATGGCTCGCGACAGGCGCGCAGGGCCAACGCGCCATGCCGCACCCACAAATCTGACGTCAGTTTTGCCCGCACCACATGCGCCGTCGCGACTCCAAGTATAAACTAGGCTTTTGTTCCGCATCTTGTCTGATCGTCATCAAGTTTGCAATTGAGGACCAGCAGGGGTTTATGCTGTTAAAGGGGGTTCTACCAGTTACTACAGGGGTGGCATTCTTTCCACCTGTGGCATGTTCTAAAACAGCATGGAAAGAGTTTAATTCAATTTTTTTTTTTGTATGTTATCAACAGAATGTGCTGGTATGTTTTGACTTTAAATGAAGGTCAGACCAGATGTTGAGGCATTAATGCAGAAATCTAGATTTCAAATGGTTCACAAATGTTCTAGGTTAGCACCGTTCATCATTGATCTCATGTCTCTTATAAACTTGTTTGTAGGTATAACGAAGATCAAGAGAGACATTGTGTTCGCTGCCAGCCTCTACCTTTGAGCACAGCATACATGTGGGAATGGGCTTCTGAGTCTCACTGCTTTGTGTTTGGTCTGTCTGGGAACCAGTGGGTGTCACACACTAGCTTGCAGTTGCAGACGGCAGTTGTGTTGTCTGAGGATTAGTTTCATTTCACCTGTATCAGACCTTTTTTTTGTTTTATTTGTTATTATAAAACGCACAGCTGAAATAAATGTCGTTTACCAGATCCAAGAAGCGTATAACTATATTTCCTTAATGAGTTCTGTTTCTTGTTCAATTATAATTCCTCTACCTGATTATTTAAGGCCCTGACATTGACTGCATCAATGTACTTGAGTAAGAAAACTGCATGCTATGTCTGCCAGTGATAAGCGCTACAGAAAATGCAGCTGTCCATTCCCAGAAGTGATACAACCCATTCTTGCAAATCTATAATGACGAGAGCAAAAAGTGTTCCTCTTTAGAATTATCACAGTTAAAAAGTTTTTTTTCAGCATGGAATATTGTTGTTTTTATTTTATTTTGACAGACCACAAATGCCTGTGTTTACCGTGGTGTTCACAGCCTGTTTTTATTTTTCCAAGTTATTTTAAAATACAGTAAGCATTTTATTTGAAACTTTAATTTTCGATTTATATTCGTGTTCTTTTTAAGATAAATGTCTTTATTTTTAACCATCATTCAAGGAACAAGAAATTACACATTTGTACATATTTGCAACACAATTTTAATAATAAAAAAAAGATCTCTATAGTGATTTCTTTTTACATGGATTATACAAAAGGTATGTTTTGCTTGTATTGTTATTTCTTAATTCTGAGATCTACAGGAAGCTAGTAATCCAGCCAAGGCAACATGGGACTTTAATGTTGGAGAAATGAGATGGCGGAGCAGGTTTATCACTTGCACTAAAAACATCACTTTAGATTCAAGCACATAACATGCATTGATGGTTATGAAACCAGTCTAAGATTAGACTGGTTAGGAAAAACATAAGCAAGGTAACATTCACACATTAAATAAATCCTCTCTTCCGCCACAGTGGTCATACCCCTACGTACTTGTGGTCATGTCACATCATATGAATACTACACAGGTTTCCATTTTGGTTAGTGGTTGATTAAAAAGAAAAGCATACAATGTTCTGTGATTGGCCAGCATTGTTTTAGTGGGTGCATGCAGTAATTATTCCCACTGGCGCAGCAGGTACATGCAGTAGGTTACCATCCTTAAAAAAAAAATTACCTAAACCTATCTTACAGCTCAAAAGGGTGTTTGTGCACCCATTTTTCCGGTAATGTGAAATAAAGATATACAAGTTAGCATCTTGCCTGTACGTGTTGAGCGGTTTAAAAATGGGCTTCAAATGTAGCAGTCTTTAATAACTCCCTCCCAGCTAAAATGCACGTTCATCTGCTGGCTTACATGACTTTAAAAGCAACAATAACTAGGCACATGTGCAGCCATGCTCCTGTGTATAGAGCCGTGCACTGGACACGGGCTAGGTTTATAACACTGTTGTAAAGCACAAGCAGGCTGTGTCAAGTCATGCCGGGGGCTTAGTTGGGGCTGTCAAACTGTCCATTAGTGGGGCTCTCCTGGAGTGCGGAGTGGGGGATCTCTGCCTCTTTCTGGGGCTCCACAGGCTTCTTGAAGAAGTCGGACACACAAAAGACCTGTAGAAGAATGAGAGATTGTTTTGTTTACATTTCTTTTTACATTGATTTTATACTTTGGTTTTATGACTCAGAAGGTTGGCTGAGGTACAGCCTGGCTCTGCCCAACTATAGCCCCCAGCTCAATTTTGTTAGCTGAGATTATATTCTCGAAACCATGTTCGCATTATCCTTTTCACAGCCCACCCTGCTGGCAGACTAATCAGGGTGGGGTAGTGAGATGACTTTGAAGCGCTTTTGAAGTCTAGCGTGTTTCCAAATGGTGGTAGAGCTAGATGAGGCGATTAAAACAGTTGTAGCAACGCAGATTGGTAAAATGCTGTCCAATAGTTTCAAAATTGACCAGAGATCTACTGCCCAGTAGGAGACAGTGACTGTTAAAACCTTCCTAATGGAGAGTTTATTAGACTTTATTCATGATGTTTTAGGTCTGGTCACACCAGGCTAGAGATGCAATAGATTTAGCCCAAAACCGATATCACTAGTTTAAGTCCTTGCTCTTAATTAAAAGACGAAGCCTGTCTAGAACCCACTAGTCTTAGTGAAACTCTCTGGGAAATGTTATATTTGAACATTGTTTTCTGTTATCTTAGCAATGCAATGAAGATGGGTGGATCGTACTGCTTTCAAGCATTCCTTAAAGGTGGAGTCAGCGATTGTAAACAAATTTTTTTTTTTTCAAATTTCAGTGAATATTTCCTCCCATTTAAATCTGCTGTGTTTATACACAGCCCTTGGCTCTATAAATGGCAACACAAAGTGGTGCAGACCGCACCACACAAAACCCTCCCAGCAAGGGGGGGAGGGGGCGGCGGCGGCGCTTTTGTGGGTGCGCCACCCTATCACGTTGAAGGGAGAGGTGTTTTTGTTTTGATCTGGTTCAAAAATCAACAGTCTTTGTCCAGCATCCCTGACTCCACCTCTAAGGCAGCATGGCCTCCGTACCACTAAGAGGGCCATCAGGGCACCCTGCAGCAGCCCCGTCAGCACGTCGCTCCAGTGGTGCTTGTAGTCGGACACCCTGGACAGTCCCGTGTAAACGGACGCCGCGATCAAGAAGAACTGGATAGTCGGTCGCAGTAGCCTGGCCCATTCTGCCCGCATTCTTGCTTGGAGGTAGAGCTGAGGGAGACGTATGCAAATGAGTTTTAGCTTGAAAAGCCTGTTTGAATGCACTTTACATTAAGCAAATGAGACGCCAAGTGTATTCCGTGGAAGAGAACCATGTCTGGATGTCAGGTGTGATTATCCATTGCTAGAGATGATTTTAGATTTGTGAACCTAAAGTATTCACACTAATTTATTTTACCAAGGTAAAGGCTGGCACAGTACAGGTCACAGATCTAATCACTACTGTTCTGTACAGAACAGGGATGGGCGTATTACTAATTTGATGGTGACTCATTTTGCAAAGTCCAATTATGCTGGTAGCTTCTGTTAAATTAAATTGACTAATATTGTTTGGGGATCACATTGCCTGCTTATACAGTATGTATCAACTGGTGTTTTATTTACTGTACACGTGTACACGCACACAGTTCATTCATGTTCTATGGAACACTGTTCTTGTGAGACTCTTTATCAGCTTGTTATATACGATCACTATTTTAAGTTAGTGGACTGTTCGTGGACTGGCATGATTTACTGTAAATAAGAATTTGTTCTTAAATGATTTCACCTTGTAAAATAAAGGTCAAATAAATAATCCTCTCTAACAGAACAGTGTCGAAATTAGAACACCGTAAACTAATATAGCAGTTTAATGTCAGTCACAGCACGTTTAATAATAGAGTACTTGTATTGTGAGTGACCAGTGGCGGTTTAATTAAGTGATTTGGAGGCCCTAGGCAGAGACTGGTTGAGACCTATAAATAATGTATTTATTTACCGTTTGAGCCATAGCGGCAACTATTTAAACATATCTTATATGTTTTTGGTTGATTGGAAATACCTCCTAAAGAACTTTAATTGCTACCCCTTAAGTAAATAAATTAGTTGAAAACTAATTTAATTATGGATACATGCTGCCATATCAGCTACGACTAGTACGTCATGTTCAGCTCCAGTAAAGCGTTACCTCCTATAGTGTTTTATCCGTTTTTAATTTCTTCTTTCAGTTGATGCGTATTTCTCTTTCCCCTCATAATTCGTAACTAATATACCTTACGAATTCCGCACTGCTGGGCTGATAAACAATATGGGACGTACGATTTGTGTAAGAGGTGTTCGGAGTTGACTCGCACATGAATAATGTAATGGAAGGCAGGATATAATTTGTGTACATTAACATAAATTGTTGTATACTTCACTGTATTGATTTCATTATTTTGTACAGTATGCATTCTTGTACAGTAATTGTATTTTGTACAGCACTTTAATCAGCATGGTCTGTTTTTTAATGTGCTTTATAAATAATTGTACTTGACTAAATATGAAGAAAAAAAAACTACTGTACTATATATACATATATAAATATATACTGTATGATAATAATACTTTTGAATTTTCACCGGGCTACAGACATACTGGGGCCACAGGCGGTAGCGTCGCCTCTGTGAGTGACGTCATAATGCGTGTCATTTCATCGTAACATTTTAAATTCAACACAAAAGTCGTATCTCCTGTCTTATTGGTGCTTTGAAACCAGGGTGTGTCTACCCTTTGAAGTCGGGACAAACTGCTATATATAGTCTGCCATTTACTACTCAAAGTTCCAGGGTCAACAACCAACTGCTGGCTGCCTTTGTCCTCCGTTGTAAAACCTCATTCATGCTACTGTTCCCTTGTGCTTAACCTTTACCCTGTGCAAGGGAAACACTTGTCCCTCGCTGCCAAGACTCTTGTCTCTGTCTCTACTGTTTATGTATATACAGTATATCTGTATCCACTGAGTCAGAGGTCTGGTGTGTAATGGCAGCCCTGCATTCAGGCTTGGCTGCCAGGATACACAGGAAGAGGTCTGCACTAGCACGCATCATTAACACGCATATTTAGCCTACTAATAGATTCAGAAAATAGATAGTAATAGCCTTATGAAAAAGATATATGCAATATAGCAAACCTACATAGGGTTTATGAAATAATGATGAATAATAACCTCCAGAATTATCAGGTAAAATGTTGTTACATGATTCATCATTTGATTATCTGACTTCTAACATGGTCACTGAGCGTTATCTGCTCGTTAATATGTGCTGATATATTGGTAGAATACGTACAGCCAGGAACAGCATGCAGTACATGGAAAAAGACGAGTGGCCAGAGTAGAAGGACAACCTGCAATGAACACAAGTCAGAATGAATAGATTAAAAAAATCCCTGAAGCACGGCACACAACAGTATTAATGTCACAGCCGCGCCCCGCTATTATGTAGACATAATGAACACAAAGGCTACACAACACAGTTATACACCGTTGCAACAACGCATACATTTATTAATTTGTAATGTCAGACCAACCCATATGGCGTTGTGAAACGCCTACAGTAGATTATGTTGCTAGACTACTACACTTGTGGCCGAGCTGATCAGAAGCGTGTGCATGTCTGGGTCAGCTGGAGGGGGAACTGACTGTCCTGAGACGTAGGTCGAGAGGCTTTAGCAGATATAACCAGCTGTATTAATGGTTCCTTCCTGTTTGCCAAACACATGGGTTTGTATCCATGCTGTTTTTAATGTGTATCTAATGATAGCCTATACTGTGTGGTCCTCATTCACTTAGAAATACCGCTAAGTCAGCAAATATCAACAATCTCCAGCCATTCATATGGATTTTTAACAATGACCATAATGGTATCAGCAGTAATAATGATCTCACAGCTTTTAGTACACTGTACTAGACTACTTATCCTCAGTGAAAGCAACCATGAAATAACTGGTGAATATAGTGAAGTGTTCTCTGCTTGTTGCTTATTCCAGCAAGCCAACACTAAGCTAAGAACTTGCATTACAGTAAGCTGATCTGCAGGTTGGGCCTATACCGCGTAATGCCTGCTACAATTATCCATAATATTCACGACCACAAACACAGGGTTTCAGACCTTCATGAAATCATTCAAGCACAAAAGTATGCTTTGTTAACGGACATAATCTTGCCTTAACCTATGTCCACATTAGTATAGGTGAAAATGTTCATAACCTTTGATTTATTGCACACCCAATAAAGTTAAGATTGATTATTCCAGGATACTAACTCCTGTTCACCACCTTATGTGAATGAATATCGTGATGTGTGCTAACAATGTTTTGTGATGATTTGACCTGCTCTGGCATTATGCATGTATATGTGGATACCCTAGACATCAGGTAAAACATTCTTGTCATGTCACAGGTTTCCATAATGGAATAAAACTAAATAGAATGGGTGTCTCTGTCTTAATTAAACATATCATTGGCCACGTAGCCCACTGGTCCCTATTACATGTTTTTATACTGACTTTGCAATGCATGTGTTAAGATATTCGAATGAGAGTTGAACCGTATATGTAATTACAATTTCTAATTAATTTCTATTCATAGTAATAATGGCACAAATAAGGTATTGACTCATGTTGCTGCGGGGTTGCTGGCAGAATCAGTGGAATATCGGGACAGCTGATCCGCTGAAATCTCTGAAGACAAGACTGAATAGCACAGCTGACTCCTGTGTTTCTATCTTTATCTAGACTGCTGTAGCCTGAATCAGAAGAAGGCATACATATTTTCTTTGTCCCATTTCTTTGTATTCCCTCTGCTGTGAGCTGATAAGGCACAACTGACTCACATTGTGACAGTATTTTACATTCCTGCGGGCTTAACGTGACTAGGCGTTCGGCATGGCTTTACTAGCACTGAAAGAGTGTATGACGGTGCACACGGCGTAACTACATAATCCATCATTTGTTATTAATCAACGCTGTCACAATGGTGATGTTTGCATGACAGATATGACCTTTGCACTTTGAGGTCATGCCACGTGTGATCGAGGGGACGAATCGCATTGGAGGACGATCTGAGTCGATACAATTCACATTTCAACATGCGAGAGCTCTGTTTCAGTGTCGGTCACTTTCAGGTGATCTGCGGCAAAACCCAACAAGGAGATGGCACCAGCAGCGTGGCATTATTTTTACTTAAGTGAAACCACCCATGTTTTCATGTTTTCATTTGCTTATGATGTTAAGGTTTGAGATACAGTAAAGATATGAGAATTAAGAGCTTTTACCTTCCCTCGTTGACCATTTTCAGGTCTCCAGTACAGACAAAATTCTCAATGTAACCCGCTGTGCAGTTGATCTTGCTCCAATCCGGCTTGCACACATCCAGGAAGTGTGGCCTGAGCCGGCCAATGGAATACTTGGCTATATCGGTCAGTGATTGGCTCATGGCAGCACCAAAAATGAAGGTGCCCACGGCTTTGTAAACACACGCGACGTAGCTGTTGGTTATAGAGGACTTGGACTTGAGACGATTCAGGTGAACTGAAAGGCATTCCCCGACGACCATCTGTAGAGGGACGCATGGCAGAGGATAATGCAGAGAGAGAGAGAGAGGTTAATTAAACTAACACAGTACACACACTAGGCAACGCTTTGACATCTAAAGCATGCACGAGTACTAACTAAAGTAACAGAACTAGTCTGCGTATAGGTTTGAAACTTCCACGCACCACGGAAAAGCATATTAGAAGAAAAAAAAGGCACGCTTAAAAATGAGGTCTATCATTTTCAAAATGATGATTGCCCCAAATGAGGAAATGTATGTCTTATAACTAATGTCCATGTATTGTAATACACCTGATATTGGAGACAATTTGCAAGAACCAAATATCTCAGTCAAAGGGGGATGTCCACTTTTGAAAAATAAACCCTATCAGTGTACGAATGAATGGGAGTCTGTGCATGCATGTGTCTGTGAAACATTTTTCTTCAATGTGGCAAACTTCTTGGAACATTATCTTGCAGACATACACACTGTGCCCGGCATTCTGTCATTTGGAAACTAAGGCTAGGAAATGGAGCAACGATCACATTGCGGCAATGTGTCTGCTGTGCTGTATATTATCAGTGAAAGGCCTATTGTACAATTAGTTAGAGCAGCTTAAAGGCTTGTCCAAATCACACAGAAGCTAGTACTGTTACCATCAGTTCATAGCTTAAAACTGAACAGCATGTTATCTATGGAAAAATAAAGATTTATATAGCGTATTAATGAAGGGGAATGCCAGCATCTAACATTATTGTGTTAGTCGATGATTTGGACAAACCACCTAACCCAGGATGACACAATATATACAAAGTATCAGCAGCATTCAATGTATAGGCTAGCAATAAAAAAGGACTTTCACTCCTCTCAACTACATAGCTCCTATAGACTCACATTGATGGCTACACATAAAGCCACATGCAGTTTCATGCACAGTGCATCACCAGCGATATGGCAAATAATAGGGGGTTTGGAGGTGCTATAACAACATCAATGAGTTTTCTAACTTTACGAGATACAGCTATAAAGGAGTGGTTCGCAAACTTTGGGTCATGGGATACGTTTTCAAAACTTTAACATTAAAATGTGCATATACTGTACATTCATGGTTGTTTCATGTCAGTACTTAATGATGCACTGAAAAGGAATGATCCGTTGGCTCCAATGGTTTGAGAACCACAGCCATATAGAGTAATTCAAGAAGAGGGGTATTAGCAGAACACAAAATGGATGCACTTACAGCAAGCAATGTGACGGGTATCATAACGCCCCCTAACAACTGATAGGAAATGGTGTCTTCTTTAAGGGGGTACTTGATCGTATCATCATTACAGAAAAAGCCTCGTCGGAAAGTTGGCCGTTTCCCTGTGAGTATTGCAAATGGAAGTCCAGCTAGCAGAGAGGCAATGAGAGAAAAACAGTAAACACAGGTTAAAAAAGCACCGCACCGGACCGCCATGCAAAGGCCTGTGTCCTGTGAGAGAGGGCAGAAAGCTCTGGAAAGTTTGCGTATTCTGTTCCACTTGAGAAAAGGCTTTTTGAAACCTAAAATCGTATGGCCACAGAGAGGTGAGGAAAAATTAGAAATGTTGGCATGAATATCCCTGTGCAGTTTCCCGAATATCAGGAATGCTTAGTTATAGGCTGATTAGTGTCGGCATAGTAACAGAGTCATGTTAATAGAAGGTGATCTCTTAGAGAAGGAAGGAAATCTAAGCACCAACAAATGACACCCACTGAGACATGACATCCAACTTCTGAGCAGTATTGGTCCTACTCAGACCAAACATAAAGTCTGTGTTGCTCCATCTCGAGTCATTGTGTCAGATGTATCGGGGTAATGTGTCGCTTCTGAAGCCTTGAGCAACCCGTGTGGTGCCAACACTGTCAGAGTGTAGGAGCAGATACCATGCAGACACCCTCACGTGAACCGTCCACTGTCCCCAAAATATGGGTGACACAAAGTCTCTCTCTCACACACACACACACACACAGGCAGACACACACATGACTCAAGTTAACATAATCACAGTGTTCCAGGAGATTCCAGCTATTTTAAGGCACAGAGGAAAAGTGTGTACAGCCAGTGTGTCTGTTGCACTAATTACCAACATCACTGCTTTGTTCAGCTTTCAAGTTTTACAAAGCTAGGAGGCCTGAATCATAGTTCATTATTCAGCATTTTGTTGCTGGGAAAAGATGTGGGAATAGTATTTATCCTTATCTTTGCATAGCCAGGGTTAGCATAATGGAAGGTTTGGGTGTCCTTATGTGAATTATCAACAAAGCTCAAAGGCTTCTAAACAATATAAGGATGGGTACAGTGTCTTGTCAAAATCTAGTCAAAAGTTCATGTGTTTTAAAAGTGTCTAAAATGTATAAACCTGCAATTCTATCAAAACCAAATGTGGCAAAACAGAAGGTCTCGGTGTGACCTTGTGATGAACAAAAATACACACCGGAAAATACTGTATATTGTTGTGGATATAAAGGATTGTTCCATTTTACTGTATGTAACCTTTTCTAAGTGGACATCCTCCTTTGCCTCTAGCTGATATTCATCTCATATGTGTTGGAGCGCGGACCCCAGTGGACATCCCCGGTAATGCCAGACCCCAGTAGAAACCACGTGCTTGGAAAGGCCAACTCAGGACAACGGCACTACATTGCCAAAACAGACATCTTTGATTTCAGGCCACTAATAAATAACAGCTGTTCACTCGTACCAAACAAATGAGCGTCTGAGGTTCAAACAATAGAAGGTCCATACTTAACGCGTCCCAGAATGAGTAAAAGAAGCGTCTCTTTCAAAAAAGCGTTCCAACTCGATGGCTATAACGGAAATGCGCTTATTGCCATGGGGAAACAATTCCTGAATGTTCCTTTAACACTACTACATCTCTTGGCCTACTACCCCTCTCTACTTACAGAGCAAATGGGCAGGGTGAAGCCCACAGTGTACAACACTGTGGAGGAGACAGTGCCCATGTGGAAAGGGTAGTTGATGCTGTCGTCGTTACAGAAAAAGCCCCTCTTGTAGGGACGGACCTTACCCAGGTTAAAGGCTGCCAGTGGCAGGCCACCTGTAGAGCGAGACAGGAAGAGGTCAGAGATCAAAGCAACATGGACACACAATGGGAATGGGCACAAGCCAGTTCCTGTTCCCCTAACTACTGCAAAAACACATATTGCATCAATGAAAATACACAGTTCAGTCAGGACCAATATAGTCAAAGAGAAAATGTATTTACATTTGCAGATATTTGGCAGTATGGCTCTGTTCTTAGAGCTGAGAGCTGCAAATGACCCCCCACAGGGTACAGAGCAGAGCATGCATCAATGGCAACACCGTGACGTTGACTAAGTCAGACACAGCATGATTGGAGGAGGTGGCCTACATAAATGCTTGCAGAGGAAGCACCAAGAATGGGTAAAGGAAGGGTTAGGACGTTAAAAAAAGCACCCTGAACGAGTATGGCCAATTGCATGCTTAGCTATGATCAGCTGAGCAATGATCTGGTTGCGATTATTTTACGATTGAGATTATGCATGGCCAGGCTTGACTTTGTGGCCTGCCTCAACTAACACTATACTCAATTTGCTACATTTTAAAGCTATTTCAAAATGTTCAATGACACACAACTCTGGTTTTCTTTATATTTTCTTCTTTTTTTTGCCTCAGAGACACATTCCAGAGGTGGCACAGAGCTCAATGAAGGCAACCTCCATGACAGAAATAGCTAATTTTTTGCACTGTTTACACTCCTGCTGTTTCTCATCGCCCTGAAGTGAATTACAACACCTCATCTTGAAAGGCACCATGTTCACAGCAAAGCAGCAAAGCGCTGCCTATAGAGAAAACAGCGTAAGGACAACTGATACTGCTAACCTGTTTTGACAGTCTAAAGTCTGCAGGGGCGCAGAGGGGGGGACGGGAGGCATATATCCCCCCTAGTTTCCTAAAGAACAACCTCCCCCCTCCCCCCACTTTTGAGATAATTTTTATTTTAGACTTGAGAAGGGGAATATATTATTTTCTTAATAGGGAGATATATATAATGGCGTGTGTTGTTGACCAGTGATCATGTTGACATGTTGACCAGTAGTAGTCTAGTCTATGTCGTAACCATGTGTACCAATGTCAAGACAGTTGCAGCCATAAATTACGTAAATCTTACTCTCAAATACATGTGATGGTGCTTTCTATGATAACTTTCTGGTGGTGACCTTGTAATGTGGTTCTCTTTTGCGACGGAGAGGGGGGTTCAAGTCCTGGCTTGGACAGATTTCTCTCTGGAGTCATATTTGGTAACTAAAAGCATAGTTGTACAGGCTTAAAAGTTGAGACATTTTCCTCATAATTTAATCCCCCCCACCTAAGAAACATCTCCTGCGCCACTGAAAGTCTGAGTTCAATTCTGCTGTAACTTCCCCGGCTATATGGCTGATTTGGCCCTTTGTTATCACCATGGAAAGTATGGCAAGACCATGCTCTCTCTGGAGCACACACATACACACTAGCACATGACCTGACCACAGACAGCAGATAACATGGAGGCCATTGGAGATACTTAGGCTACATTCTACATTTTAGGCTTATCTTTACCTTTTCTTCTTCTTCAATTTATGTTTATTCTTATTTAATGATTTATGACATTAAATCTGTTCACCATAGCAAAATATTCCTAGAAATTGCTTGGGGTCAAGCGTTAACTTAGCAACTGTCATTTATTAAGCTGAACGTGCATCTATACACACATTGTCAGACACCAGATACCATAATAATAGCTTCTTACCTCTAAACTATCTATTAATGTGGTCTGGCGCACCTATTCCCATATAGATGGCTGTTTCCATGTGCATCATCTTTAGCTGAGTGCTTACAACAGCTGAGAATGCAATAACATACACTGGTTGATGCTGGCCCCTAATTACTGTGGGACCCAACAAGCAACAGTGATTTGCCCTGCTCTCTTCAGTGCATAGTTAGAAAAGACAATGTTTTTGTTTCTGGTTGCCTGATAAATGATTGTAATGACAACCAAATAGACTTGTGGGCTTCACATCCACAATTGTGACATGGAAGAACACAAAGTGATCCTCTATGCAAGGGAATGCTGCTTGTATATGAGTCACGGTGGATATCCATCAATGCTAATTACATTTAATCTGCCTCATATAGCAAAGCCGCAGCGACAACGCCTTTGTCTGTGGTGCAAAAGGGAAAATGCACGGGCCTAGGATGTAGAAATGCCATATGCAACACATGATACGTTTATGAATGAGACAGAACAATACATGTGGTTCATGGCATTAGTTGGTATTACCTCTATAGGAACAGTATAGCAACACGGCACTGTAATAAATGTTTAGTAGTGGAAAGGCCTGCTTGTAACAATATGACAGTAGCCAGTACAAAGCCTAATGGTTTCTAAGAAGGGCATGCAGCCATGTCATGTTGGATGGAGAACAGTATTTACAATATTGTTCTGGAGAAGAGCACAATATATATATATATATATATATATATATATATATATATATATATA
>JAODUK010005629.1:0-10135 GCA_027564635.1 Typhlichthys eigenmanni
AGGGGCGTTGTTTTCATCAAAAGCCAAGGTATCAATGAAGGGGTAGGTTTTATGTTTTTATTTTATTTATTATTTTAGGGGGAGACATAAAGTGTGGGGTCTGGGGGAGCTTCCCCAGAAAATGTTGGGCATCAAACCCTTAATTTCCTGCAGGTGACTAGTTATGCACCAAGTATCAAGTTATAGGGCAGTATGATAGTCAAGAGAAATTACATAAGGATTAGTCAGACATTCCGACAAAAAGGAAGGCAGTCTTCATCTGAGGGTAGCACGTTTTGCCAGTAGCGCCTAAAATTACACTTTCAAAATATTTTTAGTTATTTTCTGCTGGCCGCGTTTCCTAAATATATGCAATTAGCTACATACATAATCCAATATAATATTTGTAAAGCATAAATCATAAATTCTATGGCGATACAAGTGAAATCCTGTTTTTAGTTTTTAAATATGATCCCCAATTGATGCCTATGATAGACTATAAGTAAACAGACAGCATAACATTTATTGTACAGCTTTAAAGTTGAATTCAAACATCACTGCATTATGGTTCCAGTCTAGATAATGAAAAAAAAACATAACTTGTGAGATGACTGCATGTGTGCAGGCTGCACAGCTACATAAAAACAAAAAAATACTGTAAACCAAACAGTCTAATTTTAAGGGCAAAGCCAATTAGGTGTAGGTTTGATCAGTATGCTGCAACTACAGTTGTCATGGAATTCATTACAAACTAATTCAGAATATTTTTCTGCATACTCCTGTTAATGGATAATATACTGTGTAACATTATTGGCTATGGCTAGTCTGAGGTTGAAGTGAAGGTTGTGATTGGTTGTGATCGGCTGTGATTGGTCTGAATATGGGAAGGACAGGTAAATGCAGAAAAATTCTCAACAGTCTGATGCAGCGCACCTGTCATTCCATGCTGCTTGTTAGTCCTGCCATGCATGCGTGCATGTGTCTCCTGCATGTTCACACTCTAGCTAGTGAACGAGAATTAGGAACTACTGTAGGAATTAGGAACTACCCGTTAAGAGAATTGGGATGCAGCCCGAGTCTACAAAAAAATCAAACTCTCAACTCTCCCAAAATGTTACTTGTTTCTTAAAGAAATATCTCTTTGTGTTGCACTTTCGATTTTTGTCACAAAACTGTTTCGGGAAAAATTCCCATGCAGGTACAATAATTGTGTCAAAATAAAAATAATCTGTTTACGGACTGATTCTGATTCTCAATCCATAACCTTGACTGTGGTTTTCTAGGTACCATGTGTGTGTGGCAATCCTGATCTATTTCCTTCCTCTCCTGGTGATGGGCTGTGCCTATCTGGTGGTGGGACTAACCCTGTGGGCTAGCGAGATCCCAGGAGACTCCTCTGATCGTTACAAGGAGCAGCTGAATGCCAAACGCAAGGTAAAACTGTTGTTCGTGGTTCCATGCATAGATTATTCATACTATACTGTACACTGCAATTGAATTTAAATGTTCATTAAGAGATGAGGAAGGGTTGTGACATCAAGGCTCTTAGGGGGTGGTAAAATGTTAAATGTTTTAAATTGTCTTATAAACTGCAGTATATTTGTCTTGCAGTATATTTGTCAATTATAGAGGTAACGGCTGAAAACATTTGAGAGCAATTTACAATTACTGGTATTAAGGAGCAGATATGGGTCAGCTATATTGCTCAAGGATGCTAACAAATAGGCCGGGCATATGGGGACCGAACCTAGTACAGTTACACTAAGCTACTCTTAGGCTATATTCCTTTCATTGTTAAATATTCATCACAGGGCTGTGCTCTTGAAACAGCCAGCTCACCTCTTTCATCCCATCTTATTAATTTTATTTACTTAGCTTTCTACTCTCTCTTCTCCTCCTCTCACGTCCCTTCACCTTACACACAGTATCTGTCTCTATGGCTGCTGTTGTCAGGTCTGTCTTGCTGGTGTCTAAAACTCTTGAACACATCTTTTTTATCATCAAAAAATGTAACATTTTCTACAAAACTTTGCACACTCCACAATAAGATCACACATACCTTTTAATATGATTTGCATTTTTTATTACGTGCATTACATTTTTTCACAAATTAATAGTTAGAAAACCTGTATGGAACCACTATGGTTAGAGTTGAAGCTACTGAAGATGTGTTTAAGATGAATATTCTAAATGTCCACAAGGCAACAGGCTCCAAAACAGAGTAAATTACTATACAAATTGATCAAGGTCAATGGGAAATATTACCTTCAATGCATATATTTTTTCCATAGAACATCAAGGTTCTAATAGCTAATGTCATACCATTACTTTGATATAGAAGGTCATGTTGCATAATGACAAGATATCACAAGTCTGCCAATTGCTGACAACTGCAATGCTTATTAACAGTGATTTTGGCTTCAATATTAACCTAATGGATTAACTAAATGTCCAAAATAATCATAGGGTTGTTATGAATCTGAGTTTACAGGCTGGTATTTACATCAGACAGGAAACTATGTTTTACATTCTGCTCTAACCTGGTGTACAATGCATTATTAAATGCAGAAAGACTTTTTCACAGTAAAAACAAATTTAAAAAATGTAATAGCAAAAGAATATGCCAAAATCTAATCTAATAATTTTTTCCCCCCTACATTTTATCATTTGTCTTTTTAGTACCAGTTTGTGCATTATGCAAGGCATTTTAGAGGCACTTTTGCGGAAACATGAGTTTCTAGCGTTTTCTTAATCTGAAGATAGTATATGAAATATACATAAACAATGCGTTTACAGTGCAATTTCAGAGTGCATTTAGAAGCATATTTACCATTGTCTTGTACAGTCCGTTATGTCAAATAACAAGCTATATATCGATCTCTTCAGCGGAATGTTTGGAGTATGAGGAAAAAAACTTGAGTTTCTAGCATTTACCCTTCTGAAGATATGATATGAAATATAAAACAATCCGTCTAAATCAAAATTCTTTAAAGCGCCTACAAACTGTCCAAAATTCAGCTGCTTTACTTTTAACAGGAACCAAAAATAGATTGCATATTACCCCATTTTATCCTCTCTGCACTGGCTCCCAATACAATTCAGAATTCAATTCAAAATACTGCTTATTACATTCAAAGCTCTGCTGGGACAAACACCAGACTACATCACTGACCTTCTGCACCCATACACAACAAACCGATAACTCAGGTCAGCTGACAAAAAGCTTCTCACTATCCCGATCACCCATTACAAAACACGGGGCAACCGTGCTTTTCAAGCTGTTGCCCCCAAACTGTGGAATGCCTGTCCTTTAGCACTGCGCTCATTAGGATCCATAGAGATTTTTATGAAGCAGCTGAAAACCTTTTTATTTACACACGCTTTCTCTCTTAACATTATTTAATATTTTAATTTGTGACCCATTTTAACTGTGTTTGTTGTTCCCCTCTCACTGTTATTTATTTTATCTACATTGTTTTAATTTCTGTGCATCTTTCTTTGTACCCATCATGTTGATGTTTTAATGTAAAGCGCTTTGTGATTTTATATCTGTGCAAACTTACTTACTTACTAGGTGGTGAAGATGATGATTGTGGTCGTGTGTACCTTTGCTATCTGCTGGCTGCCATTCCATGTCTACTTCCTGCTACACCAGTTCTTTCCTGAGATGTTTGAGGAGAACTACATCCAGCAGGTTTACCTGGTGATAATGTGGCTGGCTATGAGCTCCACCATGTACAACCCCATCATATACTGTTGCCTTAACGACAGGTCAGTCTCACATTAACATAAAGCACTCCTCATATGTATCCCAGGAAACACTGACCCTGCCCGTACACATGAAGCTTGAGTATCAAATAGCATGTTAAAGCTGAGTGTGTCAAAATGGTAATTTGTTTGCTTAAAAAATCTAATGGCAACAAAATTGGGAAATAGAAAACAAATAGAAAATGTCTTCTTATGCTGCATTCACATGGAACATGGTAGATTTTCTGGACAGCACGGCATAAAAACCCAACTGAATGACAGTTGCTATGGCGATGTCACTTTGTTTACAAATAATACAAATATATTCAACACAATTATTATTATTATTACAAATGTCGACCAACAATGGCCATGAGTGAGCCTGATTACGCTAGCGAGGGCGAGTCACACAGTGAATGTCTATCTAGAGTGACGTCAAAGTCACATCAGTCAATTCTGAATTGACTGTTCAGACTGAGATCGCATTTAAAATAATCAGATTTGTATCCGATTTAGTACCACATATGAAAGTGGCCCAGATCTGATGAGAAAATATCAGAATCCATGTGATTTGTTCTGTTCACTGGCTGAAAAGATCAGATTTGGGCCAGATTTGTATGCAGTGTGAACGTAGCCTTAGTCTAGTGTGACTTTTGGTGACACTATAAGAGCACCCCATCTCAGACCAAAATAATACTTTGTGGGCCACAAAAACACACACACATGCACTAACATGGGGCCAGCCTAACTATATATATATATATATATATATATATAAACAGAGGACAATACACAGAGGGAGCGTGTTTATGCTACTCATACTATGTTGCTTTATACTTTTCTTTTTAAATCACTCAGCGTAACAGGCGTTCTAAAGTTGTATAAAAGCAATATCACGTTATAGGTTGTCTTACCGGTAATAACTTGATGAGTAATATTAATGAGTATCAGCAGGGTTGAACCTGTGACTGTGGGCACTGCAGCGGAGTGTGTGTGCGCACTTGTAAACTGGCTGTCGGGTCAAACTTGCGTTGCGAGACACTCTTTCCTGCGGAAAATGAGTATTGAAACCGTTTAAAATGTTCAGAATCAATATGTATTGAAAAATCTATATTTCTGACAACACTAAATTGTGCTCATATTCAATGAATAGCCAGTGAGGTGGGAGTGGTGTGTTAGTGGAGCTAAAGGAGAACTCTGTGGACAGGTTCCGTGCAGGATTTAAGCAAGCCTTCCGCTGCTTTCCCTGCATCCCCCGGAGTTCGTATGACGGCCTGGAGCTCAAGTCCACCCGCTACCTTCAGACGCAGACCAGCGTGTACAAGAGCAGCCGCATGGACACCAGCGTGTCCACCTTCCTCCAGGCGGCGCAGGACGTGGAGCAGCCCAAGGCAGGGCGGGCCAGAACTGGTCTGGGGTGTGCCGTAGGCCCGGGGACAGGCGGTCCCACGCAGCACGGCTCCTCCCTGGACCTGACCTCCAATGGCTCGTCTTCCCGGAGCATCTCCAAGACCGTGTCGGAGACGTCCGGTTTCTACTCCAGCAACAACCTGCAGATATAGCTGCACTTTAATATGCATGGCCTTTAGCAGTGTGTGTGTGTGTGTGTGTGTGTGTGTGTGTGTGTGTGCTAGCTGCTTTTCATCGTGTGCAGTGTGTGAATTTGTATGCTGTTGAACGTTTGTGTGTGACAAATCTGTGCTCACCTCTTATAGATACTGTATCATGTCAGGAAGCGTGTAAATGAGGCTTGCTTCCTCTTCATTGAGCATTGTTCATACCCACAACTCCCTTGCTACTAGTCATCATTTATATACCTATGCTTAATGGCTGTTGTTATTGGAATAATCCAGAGGTGACTCAGAGCAGGAATCAAACACATCACACACTTCATAAAGCTTCACAGAGACCTGCTGAGAGACCTGTGGATTTATACGCAAATGCCTCTCATCTTCCCAGATGCCAGTTGTCACACCATCCTCCTTCCCAGTGCCGACTACGTTCACACATGGCGTGTGAGTTTACACTGTCTATTTTGGAAATGGAGAAGATATAAAACGTGATGTCTGGTCACATAGAGAACTCCTGCCTTCCAATAAAGTTCCACAACTGACACAACTGAAGCAGAGAAAACGCAGATTTAAGAAACAATATCTTCACAAGAGACATACTACACACAAAACCTATGAGGGTAAACATATCAATAACATCTGCTATGGTTCCCTCCCTGAGAAGATTTTGGGAGGCATGGTTGAATAGGTGAATTCCAGATTGCATCCAATTTTGTGTGAAACAAAGGCCTCCAGTCTCCTTTGGCATTTCCAAACAAACATGTTAAAGAGTGTTCCTTATCACTCTCGAGGGAGCCACTAAACCCCTGCTGACCCCATTTTAAGGCTTTCTACCTGTGGAGCAATTCTGGCTAAACTATCCTCTTACCCCCAGACATCAATAAACCATCACAAAAATACCTGACTCATGGTCAACCAAGCCTACACTAAGCTAAGCCTTTTTAGCCGTCTCCCATTGTTATCTAACAAAGTCAACAATGATACGTGACTAGTAGCCTTTGATGTAGTCCGTCTGTGTTAGCTGTTAGCTCTGTGTTTGCACAGTATGTGGACCAATGTACCATGCTGCTTAGCATAATGTCTGTAAAGGCTGAAAAAAAGATGACTTGCTGGGGGTCCAGAAAACATTTCCTGTATGTTGGTAGCAGTGGCTGTTTTAACTCCCCGGGAACAGTATTGTACAGTATCCTCCCGCGAACACCTCCCCCCTTCAATAAATTATTGTACAGCAATCATAGCTAGCAAAGCACAAATGCTATTATTCCAAGAAGGCTAGTTTTGGATGCTAGTGCGCAGGACTACTGTAGAGACACAAAATACATCACAAAAGTCATCACTCAGTTATGAGTTATGTACATCTTTTGGGCACACTGGGACTGCTTTTGTAAATTCAAATATAAGTTAAAACAGGTGCAGTTAGAAATTAAATTATTAATATTCTATTGTGGATTTTGTCTGTGAAATTAGCAGGACAGTCCATACAGGCACACATTCTTCATAACAATATTAGAAAGTAACATTCTATATACTGTATATTGTTTAGATCAAGTTAATGACGCATAATATTGACCTGTTGCATATTACTATTCCCTGTCTATGCAAGGCTACTGTGTAGCTAGCCTATCATACACTAGCTATGGATTTGTAACATTTTTGCAGGGTTTACCATGGGTGTAGCCTATGTAAGATTCCCCTTAATATTTCAAATTAATCATACTGAAAAGGTTTAAACATTGAAACTGCCTTGTTACCTTCAATGGGCAATCTGACATTTCCACACTAATACAAAGCCCCCCAAACTCAAAAGTCGTCCTGATTTGCTAATGAACACGAGACTTGAGTTGGTTTGTGGGAATTTCAGGGAGTGCTGTGGGGTGAGCTGTGCGTGAGCGAGACGTATGCTGCCTTCACGTGCTTGTCGGAGGATCCTACTTCCCACGTATTAAGTCGGAATTAGTACAATGCCGTACGTATTTGGTGCCTGACACATAAAACAACTTGCTTTAAGTATGTCAGACAAAGCTGTAACAGATGACAATAGCTCAAAAACTCCTCTACTCTTGTATACATGCGCTGTTCTCAGTGTTGCGTGTATCTAAATCATGGAAAAACTATTTTTTCCTATTTTCTGAGATGTGGAAATGTTTAAGGTCACCAAATCAGGAACTGAGGTATCAAAGTTATTTCTGAATTTACGACACAGAATTACAACTTGAAAGGTTGTTCAAGATCCAAGTCATATTCCGTATCATTCCGATACAACGTGAAGGTGGCATAAACGTTCAAGAGAGTTTTCAGGAAAGGGAGGGGTTGTTAACTGTGACAAGGAATTACAAGAGGATTCCTTCTGGAAGTCTGAAGCATTTATTTACAACATTGATTTATCTTGTGCAATGATATGCAGAAGAGCTCCGGGGTGTCGGAGGGGTCTGACAAGTCACCTTCTGTGTTCCTGCAGCTGACTTAAAATAGGGAAACAGGCGATCACTAATTCTCCACACCTGCTCCAAATCCCCAGGAGTCTCTCTGTCTTCCCTAAACCACACACACACACACACACACACACACACACACACACACCTCCACAGTGGAAGTGGTTGAGGCACTGTTGCTTCTCTAATGGTCGCAAGATAATTTCCTATTTCCCTTTAAAGGTATTGTTAGCTATTGCAAACTAAATGTACGCTAATACCCTTTTTGTCAAATTCAACAAATATCTCCTTGCATTTAGTTACCTTACTGTTCTCTGTGCATGTTGAAAAAATAATTTGATACTTCTACACAGCCCTGGCTCTGCAAATATTCACATTAACAAAGTGGCGAACACCGCACGTATCAACGAAGCCATAGCACTAGCACAATGCATTTAGATCTGTGATGTGGCGCCGCAGAGGACCGTGGAGCAGTACTGTTTGTGCTCGAAGTTAGCAAGAATGACTGACCATGCCTTTAATTATATATATGAGCTATAGAAACATACAGTAAGTTTGTGTTGCAGCTTGTCAATTTAGCCTGTGTAGTAAACAAAGGCCAATCAGTGTATTCATGCTTCAAGTAGAAAGAAAAGCAACCAAATCAAAGCATTGCTGTATTTCACTTTATATTTCTGTTCGACCAGCCAGGTCAGTGAAAATGTGTGCACTGCTGGCAATTTCATTACGACTGTGATTGGATTACACAGAGAACGCTACCTCCACTCTCATTGGCTGATGTCCTGATAAGATAACAAGGATCATTGAGCTGTACAATAATAATATTGGGTCAGCTGTGATAGTTAACCCCTGCCTGTCAATATGCTTGTACAATATATGTTGTTCTGTGATTGTGTACATGCAAAAATAGGTGTGCTAATTCATTTCATTTGGAGGGCCTGTTTCCATTTCTGAGGCTCTGTGTCCTGTTTTCAAGCAATGGTGTCTCAGTTCTGTTCTTACCACAACAGCTTATTGGTTGGCATAATAAAGACGATAGGATTTGAGAGTTGCAATGAGAGTGACACTGCAAAAATTGCCCAATCAAATATAAGTGCAAAATATTGCTTGTTTATGCTGAAGCACATTTGACTGACAGTGCTGTAAATGAAATTCACTTGATGACTAAGACTAAAATAAGTTCACAATTACTTAAAGTTACATACACCATTTCTATATAAAATACATCAAACTAGATGTTAAATCTAAAAACAAGATTATCACACAAAGGGCCGGATTTACAAACATCTCAAATAAAGAGTGATAAATTGCGTGGGCATTGTATAATATTGCGTGTGTAATTTTAGTATGTATTACGGGTGAACCACTAAAAATTATTGAGTAAATGACAACCAGTGCAAACACCATGGAGGTAGTATTTCAATGAGAAGTTTGTGTGTTTTAATAGCCCCCACCGCGGAGAGTCAGGACGGAAAGCAGTCTGACCGTAAGTGTGCCGTAGGTGCAAACGCAAATTCGATACGATGGAATTAGAGATGTTGGTAGAAGAGACAAATTAACATATTGGCGAGCTACAGCAAAGATATGAACGTAACAAGAAAAAACACCGTAAGGGACAGTATAGGCTTATCTATGAGAAAGTAAATGTAGGTAAAATAAAAAGATCCTCAGATGAAATGAAAAGCTGGCTAGACTTACCCCTCATGTTCGGTTTGGGTTCCCCATTTATGAATATATATATATAATATATACATATATATATTATATATATATGTGTATGTGTATATATATATGTATGTATGTATGTGTGTATATATATATGTATGTGTATATACTGTATATATGTATATATATGTATGTGTGTGTATATATGTATATATATGTATGTGTGTGTATATATATATATATATGTGTGTGTGTGTATATATATATATATATATATATATACAAATGTGTGTGTGTATATATATATATGTATATATGTATGTGTGTATATATATGTGTATATATATATATATATATATGTATGTGTATGTATATATATGTATGTGTGTATATATATATATGTGTATATATATATATATGTATATGTGTATATATATGTATGTGTATCAGTACTATGTATGTGTGTCTATCAGTACTCCGGGGAAGACGCGTGAGAGCACGCCCGATCGGAGGGCGCGGCCCGCTGCGGGACGCCAGCGTGACATTACCAGACTAAAATTATAATCAGTAACATCATTTCTAGATTACCTACATTTAGTAACATAATTACATAATTACTTTCCATCCATCCATCCATCTTCATCCGCTTATCCAGAGTCGGGTTGCGAGGGCAGCAGCTCCAGCAGGGGACCCCAAACCTCCCTTTCCCGAGCCACATTGGAAAGCTCTGACTGGGGGATC
>JAODUK010005630.1:0-10135 GCA_027564635.1 Typhlichthys eigenmanni
GTGGCTCGGGAAAGGGAGGTTTGGGGTCCCCTGCTGGAGCTGCTGCCCCCGCGACCTGACTCTGGATAAGCGGATGAGGATGGATGGATCATTTTAGTCATGGCAACATTAAGTCCAAAGAACTTGAGGCAAATGTTTACCTTGAGTTTATGGCAATTATTGCGTTAAAACAAATGTTTCTGTTAATGTTCCTCTTTTTTTTTTTTTGCAGTTGAGAAATGGCTGTAGGTAGCTAGCTGCTTGCATCACTGACATTATCAAGAATGATTTGGTGGTGGTTAGCTAGGCACAGGCTGTTTACATTCATAGGCTCCCTGTTGGGCAGTGAATTGTAGTGCAGACATGGTTTGGGACTCCACCCAATTCCCATTAGAAGATTA
Source organism: Typhlichthys eigenmanni (assembly GCA_027564635.1). Lineage (NCBI taxonomy): Eukaryota > Metazoa > Chordata > Actinopteri > Percopsiformes > Amblyopsidae > Typhlichthys > Typhlichthys eigenmanni. Next base: position 381 of record JAODUK010005630.1, read on the forward strand.
ATGGGCATTCAAATGGTTCTTGCTCTTCCCCCACCCCAATCAGGATTTTAAAGTCTGCGTGAATCTGGCAGCCCACTTGTAACCCCTTGAGGCTCATTTCCACTGTTATTCAGCCTCTGTCCACCGGGTGCCGCTTTTGATAGTGCAAAGTGAGGCGTTATGTTGGGAGCCGTTTCTCTCCCTCTGTATAACCCACATACAAGTACAGGCGTTCTAACTAATTAACTGCCGACTGTCTAGTAATGAAGTACAAAGTGTCCTGGGATTGAGCTGCTGTGAGAATGACTCCACCACACACAGATGCAGGCATACCTCATCATAACACATTAACTCTCCATGTATTTAAGAAATTAATTTCGACCTTGTCTTTAACTGTAGAGCTTGTTCATCAGAGAGGTGCTGTGAAATGGCGTTGCAATACTTAGCAGCCCATATTAACTAATAATAGCTGCCCTTAACAGTCTCCATGTCTCCTGAGGTGTGCTGACAAGGTTTTAACTGTAGTGCTGCAAATAAAATAAAGCTCATTGCAACAATCATTACAACCATTACATCACTAGTGGGGCCAAATCTGATTGGTGGCCATGATTCCCCCACCCCCCTCAATTTTGTTTACGACATGATGGACAAAATGAGTCCACTCATTTCGGGTCTCTATTCTCTAAACTGGAAAACAATAATTTGACAAACAAAACAAAATCCCAGTGACTTCTGTTGATGGTGGTAGTAGGCTACAGTACTTGGGACATCATGGTATCTGTTGGGTCTGCGTCAAATACCAATGCTGTTTTCTTGTATCCTGATGATCTGCCACATTCGATCAGACCCATACTGCTGCCTTTAATCAGCTTTAATCACTCCAGTTGGAGCTAATCTGTGTGAATGCATGTTAAGTAAAAGGGAAGCTGTGCACTTTTCAGCAGCTGGGTTTTCTCAGGCTAATCCCCCTGTTAGCAAGCATTGGCAGACTGCAAGAATTTCTCATTAGAAGGCACAGATAGCATCTAGTTGTAACAACAGTAGCAAAGACTCATTTTCAACTGGTGCTATCTAGGGACATACTAATCGGAGTACTTGTTCGGAATCTTAGTCAGAATTAGTGTTATGTGTAGTCATTGCAAATCTATAAATGATGAATGCTATTATAGTGTAACTGCACCCTAAAAGTGTTTTTTGAGCTGTAAATTAAGTAATAGGACTGATCTGTGATGAGACACATCAATGTTGGTGTTAACATTGACAATATTCCCGTTTTTTATAAGAATATGCATTTTGTGTGCTGAAAACAGAACTACACGTCATATCTGTTAAAAATCACCCCAGGACCTGGCTGGTTTTCAACGGTACGCTCATACGTCATCAAATTCAAATGTTAATGAGGGTCCCCCTCTCAGCTCACCCCCCCTCCCTTCACTCAGCTCCTTGATGCATTTTTAGTAGTAGTAGTGGGTGGAGTCAGACTCAGAGCTGGGGTGCAGCTACACTTTAAAGGTGGAGTCAGATTTAGAGCTGGGGTGCAGTTACACTTTAAAGGTGGTTAGGCTCAGCGCTGGGGTGCAGTTACACTTTAAAGGTATAGTCAGATTTAGAGCTGGGGTGCAGTTACACTTTAAAGGTGGTCAGGCTCAGCGCTGGGGTGCAGTTACACTTTAAAGGTGGAGTCAGATTTAGAGCTAGGGTGCAGTTACACTTTAAAGGTGGTCAGGCTCAGCGCTGGAGTGCAGTTACACTTTAAAGGTGTAGTCAGATTTAGAGCTGGGGTGCAGCTACACTTTAAAGGTGGAGTCAGATTTAGAGCTGGGGTGCAGTTACACTTTAAAGGTGTAGTCAGATTTAGAGCTGGGGTGCAGCTACACTTTAAAGGTGGAGTCAGACTCAGCGCTGGGGTGCAGTTATTCTTAATATACTAATAATGATTCTAGCACATCATGATCATTCCTTGCCACTTGCATATAATACAGTGACATTCACCAGGTGCAGTGTGCACGCATCAGATGCTTGTTTTTATTTTAATGATCATGACCTATAAGCCTGCCAAGACCATCTGATCTTGCAAGCTTCAGTTGACTTTGCAGCCAGAATCAGTCTAGAGAGCTTTGACATTGTTTTCAGGCCAGTAAACCTACAGTAGTGTGTGGCCAATCAGCGTCTCTTAGCTACGGCTGTGGTTTGAAAACAACAATGGCAGGTCCTGCAGTGCTTAACGTGGGTGATGCAATATAGCATCAGTTTTATTAGCATGTACTAGAACAGCAAAGGCTTCTCTAAGTGGAAAATGTTTTCACTCTTCTACTGACTTTTACTGCAAGAGTAGATTTAACAGCAGGCTCTAGTGGTTTACAGGTTTGTCCAATCACCTACCAAATAATTTTTTTGAAAGCGCCCACCCTTTAAAAAAAAAAATGTTTTAATGGCCAGAATGCTACAGAACGTAAGTTATTTCCAATATGAAACACTGCATTAAAATACATGTTTTACATGTCCGTTTTCTTTGTTGATTAGCACGTACTGTGTGCTGCCAGATGCCAGAAGTTCCATATGTCAGCAGTGTGAGTTTGGATTAAAACCGATATTGTACCTCCTGGAAGGAGTTCAAACTGGCACAGCAGAATCATGCAGATCATGTAGTGTAGGCTGGATAATTGAAACACTTGTGTTTAAATTCTCTCTGACGCACTGGAGAGAGATGATTTATTTATCCCTATCAGTGTTCCCTCCTCCCTGCCTGTGACCCAATTTGTCAGTGGCTTATGAAGCCAAAACAAATCAGTCACAGCCTCAAACTTGTTGCCCTTTGGCTGACTTGATATCTGTTAATGGAATTCACATGAAGAATGTCGAAAGCGCTGCTAAATGGCTATGCACTTGACACTGAAAACTGCTAGTCGACTCAGCAACCCCAGATTTGGTTTTGCGGTGTTCTCAGGAAATACATCTAGAATAACAGGTGTATTTCAGCATACGGTATAGTAAACTAATTTGACACTGGTAGATTGTAGTATACTCATTGCCTGCATAGCGTTGATGCACCAAGGGAAATTAGTTTGCATTCACTCCCCAAAAATGTGCAGGATTCTCAGGGTTTGTCTCATGGTTCATCTGATCCTATTTCCCTGCGGTATTCACTACATTTCATTCAATATCTTGCTTTCTCTGGGCGAAAGAGTGGAGGAGAGCTCTTGTCAGGGATATGTTTTACTTACATATGCCTGTTCTGGTCTGTTTGATCATTGGCTGTTTACCGATGTTAAGTGATTCAGAACTGTTGGCCAAGAGTTGGTATTCAGCTGACTGCAGCTCAACTCAGCAGGGACTCTTTTAAGAAGAGAGAAATGTTTTAATCCACCACTCTGAAGCACCTCCAACCATTTTTGTCACATTCATGTTCCAGGAAAGCAAGACCCCTGCCTATCTCAGTGCCAGAGCAGTTTTATGTTTCATATTTATGTCCACACAGAAACTTATTTATTTACTTGAATCCCACTGACCTCCATATCAGATATTTAAGGTGGTTAAATGGCTACCTTTTTGCAGCCATGGGACATTTGAATGTGCCGTGCGCTCTTGAAAAATCCCCCATGATGCCTTGCACACACTCATAGCAAGAACACTCTGACTGTTCACCTGTAAACAAATGGAACCGCAACAGTTTTCTCTTGCCACCAGGGTGGTTGCCCATATAAATGGATCAAAGGAATCACGTTAGCTGTGTGCCGGTAGACACAGCCTGGCTGTCTGTTGCCTTCAGTGTTCCCAGAAGATTAAGCACATGCAGTATACTGAACATACATGGCTTTACATGTGTCTTCCCAAGTAGATTACTACCAGTATGTATTGAAAAATACACATATGTATTTGGGTATAGCAGCCTATACAATGTGTAGTCAAAAGGACTATACGATCTCACCGTATACACAAGGGCTCAACATTCAGCACTAGCCTTCACTTCCCGTCTTTAGCTTTTTCTAGCAAGTGGCGCCCCCTGGGGGGTCAAATATACCTGCATGTAACCTATGTTTTGAGAACGATTTCAAATGATAATACCGTACTCTTCTTTTGACCTGCATGGGCTGAACGCGGTCAAGCCTGCTGCATAGCTGTATAGGCATTAAGTGAATCTGTATGTTCTATTTGTAGTCTCCGACGGCTGCTTTTACACATGCTCTCAGGGTTAATGCATTCTGGCACCCGGTTATCATTTTATAATTGCATAATAATGTATATAATTCTACATGCAGCATACATGTAATGCATTTGTTTGTAGATTTAGCTGTTTCTGTGCTGTTGTTGTTGTTGCTGCGTTACAGCCAATAATGAAGCAGTAGCCCACCGCTGTACTACAGCGCTCCCTGAGGAGCTGGCTTCAGTAAGGAGCTTGACTTGGTGCACAGTATCCAGCATCAGTGTCTACGACGCTGCACAGCGGTTAGCTTCGCGCTTCTGTCAATAGCGCCTCATAAATATATGCACTGCTATCCTTTTGAAAGGAGCATGAGCCATGGCTCCCGGCTCGCTGCTCGCAGAGCTGCCGGTCTGCCTGTCTGCCTGTCGGTCTGTCTGTCTGACTGCCTGTTGCTTGGTGTGAAGGAGAGTGTTTCAGATGCCTTTTTTCTCTTTCCTCCTCCCTGGGCCTCAGAATATGAAATGCCCTTTTTGTGTGTGTGTGTTTGTGTGTGTGTGTGTGTGTGCACGCGCACGTACGTGCACGCACCCCTGTCCAAGACTGGTTTACTGTGGTCTTTTCAGACATTAACTCCTCCCTCCGCCCTGACCTCCCCAGGCTTGGTTCAGAAGGTAGACCAGCGCCTCCCGGTGGCCAACGAGTACCTCCTGCTGTCGGGCGGCGCCCGCGAAGGCGTCCTGGACCTGAACCCCGAGGGGCTGGGCGCCTACGCCAAGGGGGCCGACTTCGACCTGGACTTCACCCTGCTGGTGCCCGCCCTGAAGCTGCACGACCGCAACCAGCCCGTCACGCTGGACATGCGCCACTCGCCGCCGTGCCACTCCTGGCTCAGCCTGCGCCTGTGCGACTCCTCCACCCTGGGCCGCTGGAGCGCGTGCTGCCAGGAGGAGAGCGGGCCGCCACCGCCGCTGGACCACGACCACGACATGGGTAAGGCCGGGCGGGGGGGGGGGGGGGGGGGGGGGGGGGGTGGGAAGCCGGCGGGGGGGGAACACGAACCAGGCGCAGTCTAGGGGCGGAGAGAGGCGCTGAAGAAGAAAAGCTGCGGGGGATACTATCGCGGTTGCAGGCAGCGAGGACTCTTCCGGAACTTGAGCACGATCTCTTAAAGCGTCCCCACCGTGGAGAGACGAGGTGAGACAGGACAGATAGCGTGAGGGAGGGGAGACCCAGGGAGAGGGGTGTGACTAGACGACAAAGCCCTGAATAAGTTTACTTCAGGGCCTACCACAAGTCATTTGGCGTTTCTCTAATTTTCCCCGCTTCCAAATGGAATGAGAAACGCCCTGCCGGAATGTAAGCGCTGAAACATTCATGACTATCGCCTCGCCAGATTGCCAAGTGTCAAACGTTCTAGATAAGGGAAAAGTAATGACATTTTATTGATAGGGATCGGTTTAATTTCCAGCCACTGGGGCATGTGTCATAGCAGCTCTCCCACAAGCTCTGAGGTGATTTTTGTAGAATGGATTCGGTAGGGGGCGTAAGTAGCAGCAATACTGAATATGCTATGGTACAAGCACTGGAATCACAAGTCACCATCAGATGGTGACGTACATTTAAATGCAATGTGTGCGTGATGAAGATGAGCTTGAAGTGTTTATTGCTGGGCTCATCTTTTCAGCTTTCAGCTTCTGTTGTATGTCAACTCAACGGCTGTGATACTGGTACAAACCAAGATAAATTGCATGGTTAAAATGTATCTCATTAAAAGGCTAACCAGCTTCAAAGATTTATTGTAGATTTTCAATTAACAATGTTACTTTTTTTACCAGACTTAAGTTACTAGACTAAAATTATGATCAGTAATGTAATTTTTGATTTACCTCAATTACATTTAGATTACTTCATGCCTAAACTGTTCTTTTAAATGCCACCCAGCGCAATTTACTGCATTGGCGGCGCCAAATCTTTATTTTTTGTGACCGTGTTTGTTGCTGCTCAGGGAATCAGATTAAAGTAAGGCTTAGCATTATGTTAATTAGAGAACAGCCTATTCACTATATAATTTAAAAAAACTACTAAAAGTAATCATAAAATATTTTTTTAATACATGTAATCTGATTCCACTATTTTAGCTGGTAACTGTAATGGATTACATTTTTTTTTTTTTTAGTAACTGATTACATGTAATCAGTTTCTTCCAACCCTGGTTCTAAAATATGATGAATGAATAAAAAAAAAGATAGTTTCAGTTCATTAAACACAGCGACCAGAGGCTGTTTCATCCCATACCTCAGTGTGCGATACAGATTTTACAAAAGTCAAATGTGTATTTAAATACAGCATGGGGCCTAGCCACACAGAGTACTGCCTACTACTATTACCACTGTCTTGATATTATGTTGAAACATCACTGCTTTGTGTAAGTGCCAAGGTAAAGAAGCAAGGAACCCATGTATGTCTGCATGAGCTTGAGGCCAACGTGTCTGCTAATGGAGTGAACCCAAGCTAATGGATCTCATAGCTCTCCATACGATAGTTCTCCATAGCTGTGCTCCTTTCCCCTTTTCCCCTTCCTTCCGGTCCAGGTAACGGCTCTGCGCCCTCGCCGTGTTCGCCGCAGGCTCTGGACGGCTGCTACTTCTCCCCGGCGCTGGTGACTGACTGGTTCTGGGGCGTGGTGAGCGAGGCCGTCGGGGAGCTACGGCGCAGTCCCCAGAGAGGCATCCCTGTCCCGGAGAGGCTGGAGAGGAACGGGCCTCTCACTACCATCATTCTGCAGGTAGCTCAGCCTCATGTATAGCTCCCATCACAGATGAAACACCAGCAAACGGTCCCTTAACCGCCAACGCTCGTTTGTCAGGCTTTTACAAGGCAGCGTTTGTTTAACAGCACGGTGCAAGGTGCAGGGAGACACACAGAGAGAGAGAGATAGTGCCCGAACACGGGAGCCTTTTCATCTTCGAGCCGCATGTGTAATAGATCTACCGGTAGGATAATCTACACACCATGCGTGGCCAACTGCAAGTCATTAAAACTGAGACAACATGACTGTCGCGGTGCGGTAGACTGGCTGTGAAGTATGCTAACTGAAAAATAAGCCACGTAACTTACTCTTTTCAGTGAGCTGAACAATAGGCTACTGTGCAAATGGGTTTGCTCTTTTACTTACAAAGATATTGACACGAAGAAAGATATGCTCTAAGTGTGAATTGTATGTATATAACCAAATTAACAGAGTAGCTTACCTACGACTTGACCTCTTCCTTAGACAAATTTTAATTTCCACTCCACGCAGACATGTGTAGGTAGGCTACCATGATAACTAGCTACAGTCTCTAGATGAAAAGAAGGTTGAAAATCGGCAGATTCCGATCACCAGTCGATTGATCGGTGCAGCCGTACTTTTAGGCCTTCCCATATCACATACACGTTCTGTCCGCTGGTCACCATATGCTCTGCAGTCTAGTCCCAGGCCAAAGTCCGGCTGTGAAGATGATTGACAATCCATATGTAACATACTAAAGCGACGTATACATAGCTTGGGTTACATTTGCACACATGGCATGTCAAACAAGAGGTCTGCTTTAAATAATTCTAACTAATAAGTGTGTTTCCACGAACCGACCCTTTTCTTTTGCGTCCTGCTGCGTTGCAACAACACACACACGTATGTAAAAGACTGTAAGGGTCTATGAAGCCCACATCAGTGACGACTGCTCCCCTTCCCAGGCGGGCTCCAGCCGGGTGCTGTACGACCTGCTGCCCGTGGTGTCCTTCCGCGGCTGGCCCGCCGTGGCCCAGGGCTGGCTCACGGCCAACCACTTCTGGGACGGCAAGATCACCGAGGAGGAGGCCATCTCCGGCTTCTACCTGCTGCCCTGCTGCTCCCCGCTGGGGGGGAGGCCCGACCGGGAGTGGAGGCTGGCCTTCTCCCGTAGCGAGGTAACGGCACCATGGTCCTCAACCCTGCTCCTGTATGTTCTACTGCGTCTCCCTGCTCCATGTGTGTTTGAGCAAACACTCCCTCAGGTAGACGCTTCAGAATACCCTGGTGCAGACGCTTTCAAAATGCATTTGTCCCCCTGTCTAGCAAAGCCCTTAATGCTAAGATAGCCAGAGGCCAACTCTAGTTATATTTTTAATTAAAAACGTCTTATTATTAAATGATAGAATATTATTTTATTATAGAGTCATGGTATTTTGACCTAATAATTTCCATTTTCTTTACTGACAAACTGTAAATCAGTTGAATTCAGTGTATGTACTGTATGTACGTAGCCAATATGTAGATTTTCAGGTAAATGTTGCCTACTATTTATTGAGACCAGGTAAAACTGTAGCGAAGGGAGTTTCTGTATTTCACACCACGAAGCATCACAATAGCTGCACTTGATACAGCCTTGGCATAAAAGGAATTTCCCTAATTCTAAGAAAAAACATGTTAAACGCTGCACTAGCCTACAAAGCGCTTGTTAACTCTGTGATAGAAACGCATTCATAGATGCTGTTCGGCCTACTGTTGGAAGCAGCACTGTGATGTGAAATGGCCAAAAGTTTAAAAATAATAAATATGGACATCTATCTGCCATAATGTATATGAAAGCTAATGATAGGCTATTTGTCTTGTTAAAGACCAGGCTATATGTTTATGTATTAAAGATGTAGAATTATTGATTGATTTGAACTTACTAAAAACAAAAACACCTCCCTTAAATGCCGTAGGGCTCAGAATCACTGCCCCTGCACACATTGAAATACATTTCCAAGGCTAGTGTTGTGAGGTGCGGTCTGCACCACATTGCGTTCCCATTTACAGACCCAGGGCTGTGTAGACTATTTAAGCATTATGGACACCGGACAGCAGACAGTGAGTTGATATTATCTGAATTTGACAATTGGTTACTGATTGCTTACTTAAAAGTTTAATAACAGTTGCATGGTTGTGGCATTTGTGAACTATATCAACCCCACAGCACCTTCTCACTATGGGTATCCATCAGCTCCGCTGCCATCGTGACCCCAGTGTCCTCTTTATTGAAAACCGAAACATGATCACCCTAAATAAATTATAGTTACAGCAGCAATATTGACATTTGGATTTTGGCTTTGTATTTAATCAGGTACAACTACAATGATATTGCTAAACATAAAACATTTAACATTTCTGCAAAGTCCTGTTTGTGGTATCGGGTAGGATTTAAAAATCAGCGTGAGTTTAGATGGAGGAGGGAGAGAATCAGTATACTATTAATCGTGTTAAATAATCGTGATTTCAATATTGACCAAAATAATTGTGATTATGATTTTTTCCATAATCAAGCAACCCTAGTATGTATGTAGTTTATTGTTTGTCTGTATTTTAAACCGCACATTTGAAGACAAATTCCCCTTGGGGCCATAAAGTCTGTCTGTCTGTCTGTCTGTTTCACCTGACTCACATGAATGGTTTATCAGGTTTCTGCAGAGATTGATAGTGACACAGTCATTTGAGTCAGGTGTGTTGGAGCAGGGGGGCATCTATGCTAGGGGTGCACAATATATCGATTCATTATCGTTATCGCAATATCACGTTGCGCAATATCATATCGAAGATGTTGCAATATTCAGTGTATTTTGTGGAGAGATG